>JARCZZ010044175.1:34332-76847 GCA_030323915.1 Brotogeris chrysoptera
AGTCCCTAATGAAGAGTCCCTCCCCAGCATCCCTATAGCCCCCCTTCAGATACTGGAAAGCTGCTATGAGGTCTCCACACAGTCTTCTCTTCTCGAGTCTGAGCAGCCCCAACTTTCTGATCCTATCTTCCTACGGGAGGTGCTCCAGTCCTCTGATCATCCTCGTGGCCCTCCTCTGGACTTGGAGTTCCAACAGTTCCATGTCCCTTTTTATGTGACAACATTGTATATAATCAGGTTGACAGCACCCTAGAAATGTTATGACTCATCAAGATTTACTTTCTAAGCCACACAGGAAATTTTTTGTTCTAAATCAACACTTTATTGAAGTGTATTGACCTTTAGATTATGCTTTTATATATTAAACTTTTGTTACCATGTAGATTTATTCTTACCCCATCCCCAAGCTCCTTCTTCCCTCTCTCCTCACTCCAGAAAAAAAGGAGCTGATTGTATCTTCCAGAGGCAACTGGAGACTGTTTCTTTCCTTGTAAATCCCTGGTTTGCCCCAGCGTCCTCCATGCTATCAGCTACACTGCTCAGATGTGGGCTCTGATGGAAATAAGTTAAAATGCCTCTAGTTGTGATGTTTTGTCTTCCACCTGCCATATATTCACATGAGTATTTCTAATACATGCCACCACTGCTAATCTGAACACAAGAAAACTTTCAGAAGTATTCATCCTTTATTTCTGCAGTGTATTATACTTAATTATTAAGATACATTATGATCAGGGAAATATTGAGGTGGTTTTTTAAAGTCTAATTTGGGAAATTATTTAAAGAGCCTTTGGGCATGTAGGTCTGAAAGCTAAAATCTGTGGTTTTAAATTTCTAAGGACTTATGAAAAAACTTGCCCTTGCAAGTTCTGCTGAATACAATACGTCATTAGTGCTGCAGGTGATGTGTAGCGCGCAAAAAGTACCTGGAGACAGCACACAGGAGATGGGGGGTCGACAACAGTGTAATTAGTTAAGTAACACAGAGTATAACTGTTACTGTGTTTCCACCATGTCAGAAATGTGCCAAATGCAGATGTGGAAAATGTCAGTCTACGTAATTAAAGCCACAGCTTGCACTGTAAAACAAGATTAAAGTTCTAGCACTGACTCTTTTCTGGATTTGCAGTCTTGAGTCTTGAGAAGTTGGTTGGCTTTTCACCAGCCTTTGGATGCAGTCTAAAGGATAGCATCAGTTGCTCTATGTGCAAAGAGTTTCACAGGGCCTACATTAAGCCAGTCAAAATGTTTGAAAAATTGCAGTTAATTACTTTTGGATAAGAGGTGTCCATTTTAACCAAATGAAGTGCAACCCACCCGTGTTATATTTTCCAAATAGCTTGGTATGTGAATGCAGTAGTTTTTTAAAGGATTCCAAGTCATGCATGACTCTTACAGCAGCTTTTAATTGCATCAGTTCAAGCAGCTGGATATAAATCGCCCTTTTGTGTAAATTCACCTGGGCCATGAGAGTTACTTCAGATGTGAAATATGAAACCATTTTCTTCAGAAATAAATTTTCCTTTTCAGTTTAAAATTGTAATGAAATTTTAAAATATGCATGTCTGTCCTTTTAAAGTGGCTAAGTAGGTAAATGTGTAATTCACAGCATGTTTCAATGGAATGGCTTCTGTAATTACAGAGATGCCCTGCGCTGCATATCTGGAGAAACACATGAAGTGCCCAACAAAGAACAATTATATACTGCCCTTATTGATTGACTAATAGCACATTTCATGAGTATACATTTACAGTCCCTGCTTAAGAGGAAGCAAGTGTGTCCTTCTGCCATTTTCATGTGTTGAAGTACCTGATACCAGCAGCCTTCTTAGGAAGCAGCTGCAAGAGAAAGCTTGCAGGAATTCGTGGGAACCAAGCTCTGGCAGGCACTGCACTGTGAGATGTTGAGAGCAGCTGTCTCTCCCAGAGGACTGATCAAATTAATCAGTTGATAGGAAGTATCTTGCTTTGCTGAGAGGCAGCCAGTCCTGGATCCAGCCCCATCGAGTTCCTAGACCCACAGGAGCCAGGACATGCTGCCTCTTGCAGGTTGTAAGAGTTGTCTCTGCGCAGGAATTGAGAATTCCCTAGTTTCTGAAGTTGGAAAAAGTTTGTGCCTAGTACAAAGGCAAGATTATACTGACAATGTTGGGCAGTGTGTTGTCTGTTAGGAATGATATGCCCACTATTTACAACATGGTAGAACATAAATGATGACATTGCTATCTAAGCTAAAATACTAAAACTAAAATACTAAACTAAACTTGACATGATTTAGCAAATGCTGTGGCTTGGGGGGAAAGCAGGTAGCCTTCACTTGAGGACCTGAGGGCTGGCTTTGGGTGTTGGATCACAACCCCACTTGTGCAATGCCCCCTCTCCATGTTCTCACTCATCACAGGCACCTTCCTGGATGTCAGCTGCATGTAGTTCCCATTTACTCTTCAACTTTCTCCACTGCCTACCTTCTCACTGCATCCTCATAATCACATTTTCATTCTGTGCCTGTGTCTCTCAGGCTATGGTCATACAAAGGGCATGAGAAATGAGGGGATGGGCTTGGGAACTTTGCTTGTTAACCTAGACATTTAAGTTAGTGTATCTAGCCCAGCCTAATGCATGTGTTCAGGTTGGCAGTTCTATGTAAATACTGGTATTGCTTCATATAATTTGTGAAGACTTCTATGTAGGCTAAGATTTTGTGGTTTGGGTTTGGGGTTTTTGGGTTTTTTTGTTAGATGGCTTTATATCTCATATTCAGAAGGCTCATGGATGTTCCAATGGCTTGGCTTCTACTAGAGCTTCTAGTTTTTATCTCTTAACTTCCTGTTAACGCAATAGTGAACTGAAATATGGTGATTTTCTTTTATAATTCTTCTGAACTATTTAGAAAAATTTTTGTGTCAAAACGTTAGTGATATAGAAAGAAAGCTCACATAGATCATCAGAGATGTGCCTTAGGCTATGGAAATGGGAGCTATGATATGCTCTTAAATCCCACTGAGTTCTGCTTGAAGAAGGAAACTGGAATGTAATGTCCCTTCATAAGTGCTAAATATTTATGCTTAATTAAATACTACTATTTAGCCTTCTGGGTTTAGCAGCAAAAAAATGAGACATTTAGACACATCATTAGAAATCCAGAATAAAGAGTGAATTTATGGTATGTGCTTTGCTGTTTCATTTGGAGTTTAGACTAAATAGGATTTGCAGATCAGGGTAGCTGAGCAAAGAGAAGGTAAGGCTCTTTGAAGTAAGCAATTGCCTCATATATTACCTGGTGCTGTTAAGTTGACCAAAATGTCATTTGAGCCATGATAACTTTGAAACAAAAACCCCAACAATAAAACTGCAGCTTTGTGCATCTGGATTATTTTCACATTGTAAGAAGAATCTAAGTCTCAGATTTGGGACTTATTAGCAGAATCACGTGGACTAGTAGATACATTTTTCTACTGAAAGTTTTGGTTAACTTTATGGAAGAAAAAACTGTTGCTAGTGCATGTTTTATTGGAATGGTGACATGGCAATCACATTGCTGGAAATCAGCATCAATCATCTTTCTTCCAGATTTTGTGCTTGGTTATGAAGTTACAGCAGTTCTTATATGAGTATCCTCTTTCCCCCCATAATGTTTATACTTCCTGGAAAAGATTGCTTCACATCAGCAATGATAGTTGCTTATAAGTTAATATTAAAGAACATGTTGGCCACACAAGACTTAGACTTCAGTTAAAATAAATAAATAAGTAAATAAATAAATAAATAAATAATGTTTGTGGGTGCACGTACTGCAGATTACTGATATGTTAAATTTTACCAAATAGCCAGATATAGTGACAGTCCTTTCTCAAGAATTATTTCTTTTTAATGGGCAGATTAATTTTACTATCAGACAATAGAACTTCTCCTAAGGCAATTCCTCCATTTGTCCATCATTTCCCATATAATTAGCACTTCTAAAAATGTATTTACAGTAGAAATGTTAAAAAATTATTAAAAATAAAACTTACGTTATCTTTTCGTAGTTCAGGTGGGCTTAATGGTACACATTTCTACAAATCTGTTGAATTTTTGGTGGAGTTTCCATAAAGCAGTTTATTAAAAATCCTTCTATATATTTCTTGTTACTTTCTGTCTGGGCTGTCACTGGTTTACCTGCCAGTTACTCTTCACTTTCACCACCACCACCATGTTATATTGATGCAAACCGCAGTTACTTGTGTTCTTGGCCAAGCCCAAACATATGTTTTCTGTTACTCTTAGCCTGCTGCTAATGGGTTTCCACAGTCTGGCTTTGGAACAGGTGCCTGGGAGCAAAACTGTTAAGGTTTTTTTACCTTTACATTTGCCTGCTGTTTCTTTACCCTTCTTGGTATGGATTGAGAAACAAGAACTACCATTTGTGGAAGGGAAACTCTGCCATTGTGTGCAGCGTGTTGCTAATGGAATTTCTGGCTTGCTGGCACTGTAGGTTCTACTTTTGGTTTTGATGAGCGTTGTCTAGGAATCACCTATTTTCTCCGTCTTATGCAGCAAGGGAAGTTTTGTACTGCAAGGATGTAATTTTTCGTTTTCTGTTTTTCTTCTGTAGTCTGCCATCTTCAACTTTCAGAGTCTACTGACAGTCATCTTGCTGCTTATATGTACATGTGCCTATATTAGATCCTTGGCTCCCAGCTTCCTGGACAAAAATAAAACCGGGTATGTAGTCTCTTCGTTTTACAGATAGACAAGCTGGTTTTAACTGCAATGTTTTAGTATCTTCTGGTGTTGTGTGATAACACAAATCTTATTTTGAAAAATGTCTCATTTTTAAAAATAAAAATCTTCATTTTGTACCTTACAATAGAATGCAACAAGGTATTTGCAAGCACTTGGTTGCAATTTTATGGTAAGAATTTATTAACTCTGTTAAAAAAGCCAGCTAATACTGCTTTATTAGTTATTTTCTGGATTTCCAACTTTCTCATTAGGTGCTTATTAAAAATACAGAAATGAGTGACATAAAGGAAACATTTTCCTACATGTGGCTATTGCTGTAATGATTTATTTTTTATTCTTACGGTGTGTAAAAAAAATATTAAAAGCAGAAGCTGGATTTTTTTTTGTTTCAAAATAGTTATTTTGGAGGTGCAAGTTTGCAACCCATCTTTAGCAATAATCTGTAACTAAAAGGTTAAATATTTTTTATAGGAAGCGACACTATGCTTGTATGATCTTTTTAAGTCATTGGTTTGTATTCACCAAGATGAAGGAATCTGTAGAGGAGTTTTTGAACGCTAACTTTTTTTTTTTTTTGTCCTTTGATCACACTAACTTCAGATCTTGCTTTTACTCCGAAAGACATGTTCCTAAGTGACCAGTGCTTTTCTTATTTGTGTTCCCATTCTCCCAGAATATTATTCATGTTGCAGAGCCAATACTGCTGCAAAACAGTTCTCTGCCCTGCTCAACAGCACATTTTTGGGGGTGGTGAGAAATGGGGACAGACGCAGAGCCGGATCTGTGCCTCACTTAATGCTGTTAATACCCTTAATTCACGTTTTGGTTTACCAATTTTCCTTGTGCTAAAAATGAATATGACTGTATGTTGGGTGCAATGAGCAATATGCAGAGCTGTGATTTAAATGCTGTGAGTTGAAAGTAACAGTTGGGCAATTTTGACCTAGAAACCACTATGGCCATGCTTAGCATTTCAGTAATACTGTCACTCAAGGATAACACAAAGGAGATAGATTTACAGAAGTAGGAGTAATTCTAGCTGGTGATGTTCTAGGTGGAAGAAAACAGACAGGCTTTTGGGCACAGGGTGTTTGACTTGTCTACTTTTTCCATTAGATAATTTACTGTAAAAAAAATGTGTTCGTTCTCCCCTCCCCCCTTTTTCTGCCAATTATGCATTTAATTTTCAGAAAAAGTGTCAAGTCTTCAGTAGACTCTTCTCACCAAAAAACCTTCAGTGTTTGTCTCCTGAAAACCTTTGTTGTAATTAGCCTCTGGAGTTGCTGTTTTATCGTATGGGTTTTCTTTCAGCAGTGTAAGATACCCAAAGTGTGCTGGGGTTTTTTTTCAGTTTGGAGTTCTAACATGGAAATGCTTGTGTCCTTTCATATGGGGCTGTGACATTGCCACTGACATGACAGATTTCTTTTGATAAAAGATGGAAAGAAAGGATGAGTTCATGAAGGACTGTGCGGGAGGGTGGGAGACAAGGGGAATTTGAGCATCTGCTAGGAAAGATAACACAATAGTCAATGAGGTATACACAGTAAAGAAGTAAGAATATTTATTTTACTGATTAAAATTTTAGTGCTGTTCTTGGCAAGGAGTGTTTCCTTTAATCTGGAGCTACTCTGTTTATTCTGAAGGCAAATCTGTCTGGAATACAATAGAACTCCCTTCATAATATGTTTTCAAAGGGTGCTGACACAGAGGAGGAGTTGAGCGTTTGAGCTGTAGGTTTGTATTCATAGAGATGTTGGACATATTATTTTGGTTTTTATATATAGCTTGTAGAGTATTTTGTACTGGAGAATAGAACGTTGGCCTGGAAGGAATGAAATTTGTTTCTTGGATGGTAAGATGTTTGCATGGAGCTCATATGTTGTTAAACCCTGTCCCTCTTCACTAACATATTCCGTGCTCAAATGGAAATGTCTAGACGTACTGGATAAAACACATTCTAGTGATATTTTATTTTACTACAGAGGTGATCTTACCTCATTATTCCTGCTCCAAATTAATGGCATAAAAATGTAGTGATAAAATATTCAAGTGACAAGAGAAATGCTGATTTCTGACTGAGTGGTAACTTTGGTGAAGATTTAAATCCATTGATAGTAAGTAAAGAAACATGTTTCTGTTGGTTGGGAAGACTGTGTTGCGAAGTGATGTCACCCATCCTCATAATACAGTATTTCATCCTGTTGACTTCTACCAAAATGCGTCTTTTCCTACCAAGCCAACAGAATTTTAAACCTTTATTTCCCTGACACATCTGAGTGTTTCTGTGTGCTTTGTCCTGAGCAATATCATTTAAGGTTGGGAAAACAAGTTGAGATTGACTGTTTCATGCTAACTAGAGGAAAATGTGTACCACAACATAATTCTTGCCTCCATGCTAAGCAGAAAGATGTATTAGCTTAAATGCAGCAGAGATTTCCTTTGACTTGCTATAAGCATTGCAGTGGGGTGCCTCTCACATTCCCTTCTGCAGTGGCAGTGGGGTTGTCCTGGTGAACACATGGCAGCTGCATTTTTCAGCATTCCCAGTTGAGCAGCTAAAGTCTAAAGCCCCACGAAACCTTTCTCATCTTACTGGGTTTCATTCCTTTGTATTTTTTGTTGTCCAAAAACCAGCACCATTCTCACCATCGGCACTTTTAATGTTGACACTGAAAGCCAGGAATATGAAGCAGCTCATACACATTTGACTTATGGCTCCCAGAAAACAGCAGGTATGCCAGCCAGATTGACATATTTAACCTGCATAATACTGACGAAGAAGATGAACATGATGAGGAGAATAAAGAGCAGTGCAATTACTTTGAGTAGATGCTTCAAGAGAAATTATTTTGGAGCAGATTCATTCAAGGCGGCATAATTTCTGTAATAAATGATTAAACAAAACAAGTTTTGACTTGAAGGGGTACATGCATTGGACCTGAGATTAGCAGTAATAGAAAAATCCAGGGAAGTAGAAGGTCTGTACAGGCTCTTCTCCCAGTGCAAGTTCCCCAGGTCATCCAGAGGCTGTGATTATAGCTGTTTAGGAGGCCCAGACTTCAATTTGCTGTTTGCTCAGCAGCAAACTGTGTAGACAAACAGATGTACTGAACGGTTCCAATAGCAGCGCAAGCCTCTTAAAGGTACTGTTGTCATCTGTTGGAAGGCTTGTCAGTCCTCAAATCAGTAATGACTTTAAGATCATAAATTGTTAACTGCAATGAGGATAGATGATGAAAGCCATATTCTAACTGTTTTGCACATCAGAAAGGAAAATTAATATTTTCACCAAGAAGCAGTTTTTCCGGGGTTAGGAACAATGTATGTTACTTAACTTATAACCTCACATCATTACACACAATTAGGAAAACTTGAGAAGGCAAAGAAATACCCTTGCTGAGATTGTGAGGCAAAATCGGCAGGTTTGCAGACTGCCTGAAGGAGTTAATACACTTTTTCCCAGGCAAGATTCTTCAAATATGTGTAAGAAAAGGATAGTAACATTTTATTTCTTTGAGCTCCTGGGCACCTTTTTGAGAGATGGCAACATGAGATGCTTTACTGTGGAAGTTTTTGTGTTGACTTTGTAGCAGTAATCTGTAAATGTTAATTTTACAGAGGGCAACAGCAGTTTCAAAAGTCTTATGTGCCATCCGTGCAGTACTAATGGGGCTATGTGTTTTGCTCTGTAACATTTACACATTTACACTTGAATGCCTTTTTACCTGCATGCATCTTCAAAAAGTGCGTATATATCTTCAGGTTACTTTACTGTGTGACCTCTTAGACAGGAACAGTGCGATGGTCTATATGCAGGGGTTATTACTTCTGCTTGTGGAGCTATATAAAAGCAGAAAAAAATGAGCTTTGACAATACAGAAATACTTTTGGCTTGAAGTAAAACAATCTAAAGCACAAATGAAAGGGGCTGGTTTCTAAAGAATGAAAATGCTGGAATGCTGTTCACAGTGCATTTCACTTTGACTTCGAAAACCTCAGTCACTTGCTGTCTCTTAGAACACTTGGTTCTCACCTGCCAACACGAGACTTTTGTTTCAGAAATAAAGGGGAGGCTGTTAAATGGAAAGACAAAGGGATACTGAAGTAAACAAAGGCCATAAAAGAGGCCCTAAAATATGAAGTAGTACAAAAATTATTTAAAAAAAAAAGAAACAAAAAAAAAACCCAAGAAAACAGCACAGGATACATTGACTGCTGAAGTAGTCAATGTTTCCTGTGCAAGTGGCCCAAAACTACCTGTCTGCATTTATGCAGATAAAAAAGTAGGCAATTTTCAGAGACCAAGAAATGGCAAAGGCAGAGAATGAAACCATTGTGAGTATGGGTTCAGAGCACTGTGGGAAGGCACTTGGAGAACTGCCATCACAGCAGGTAGTAGATAGAACCCCGCAAATAACATAGACAGAAGTTACTGCTGATAAACGTATCAGGAGAAGGAGGAAAAATAATTACGAGGTTTTTTAGTCCATAAATCTACAAATAGACAATATAGTTGAATTTCAGATGTTTTTTACTGTATTTCATACTATGCAGTTGTACTATGAAGGAAACCTCCCTGTAGACAAGCTTTCAATACAGTTTTGACCAGCATTTGTAAGGATAAAAGCTGGCTTCTAGTTGAGGATGCTTCAGTATTCTTCCCTCTTCCTCCTATCATAAAGCAGTCTTCACTCGTGTTCCTCTTGAATGGTCAATATAAAATTATTTTAGTTCACAGAGCAATTATAAATGTGGCACATGCATGCTTGTATATCCCTTTGGATGTGTTCTGAATAGTTGAATCCTGGTTTTCTCCTGTGTCATTTCACTTGTGAGAATTAATGCTTTGGGCAGTCAGCCTTAGGGACATGACAAGGTAAACCTTTGTAGGAGAATAAAACCAAATCTGAATAATTGCTATTTATTTCAACACAAGTGTTTTACGTCAGATTACACCTATGAGTATACTCTGCTATAAAAGGCATTTTTATCTACTATTGCTGAGGAAAATGCAAAAGAGAGACTACAAAGCATTAAATTTAAAGTACTCAGGTTTTTTCATCTCTTACACCTGAAGGAAAATTTGCTTCAAAATCTTAACATAAAGAGTTTCCCATCTACAGTATTTTCTACTCCAGTATTTTTTTATTCTGTGTTTTTTTCTTTTCATAAATCTCTGTCTGGGTTACTTTAATGTAGAATGTAAAATTCTGATTAAATCTTTAGATTTGGAACACACCCTGACTAAGAGCATCTTAGTTTTCTTTCATGCAAAAAGCCTTGCTAAGCTTAGCAAGAACTTTGTCACTTGTTTAATTCCTAGCCTGTACACCTCTGTGCAGGTGTCTGGTGTTTTCTGATGTTGAGAGTCAAGTTGATAAACTACTGTTAATTTGGATTGATTTAGCGTAGAAGAAGGAAAGCTAGTTGACTTAAGTTATTTTATTAAACCAAGAGACTAATTAATTTATTTTATCTTCACAGACTATTGGGAATATTCTGGAAATGCGCCAGGATTGGTAATTCTTTTTCTTTGAAATCTTTAATTCTTTTTCTAGAGTATGTGTTATTCTTTAGGGTAGTGTTTTCTTATAGCAAGGAAAGCCATATCATACATCATCTTAAAAAACACAGTTTTTAACTCCATGATATATGGTGAAGGTGGGGGGAGGCAGGGTATGACAGCCATACTTAGCATCATGGAAGCCCACATTTTCAAATATCAATTCATATATGTGGTGTTATTGCAAAAATCTTTTGCATGTTTTACTACACAAAATAACCATGGGCATACTTCTTACTAACACACAAAGAAAATCAGTGATTCCTTATAAACTGTCTGTTTGAAATTCTAAAGGATTGCTGACAAAAGCCAGATACTTACCTCATAGTAATAAACAAACATGAAATTCGCAATGCAGTAAGGTTCTGTTTAATCACAAATATCTTTTTTTCTCTCCTTTCTTTAGTTTCCTTCTGTGCACTTTGAATTACACAAAGCTGTTGGTGTCAAGTGGCATCTATGGGCAGGCTGATCAGCTCTGATTTTAGACACTTTCCCATAATGCTCATATTTATATTTAATCCTTAATCTGAATTTATTTTGAGAAGGAAGTGGGAATATGCAACAGAAGTTCATTCTTAGCATTAAGATAGATCCCAGATTTTTTAAAATTGACATATCCATCATCAAAACTGTATTCTTCAAATAGTATTGTTAGTGCCAAGCAGGAACATTGAACTTGTAATTGTAGATCATCCTGCTTGTCACTGAACCTAAAGGAAAAATGTATGGTTCCCTCTTGTGCATTCTCAGGCTTTGAAGGGGACATGGCATACATTTTTCAGAATGTCGGAAAGCATTGACACAAAAAACAGGGGTTTGTGAAGACCTGTTGTTAAAATGATTACAGATATTGTGCTATTTAGATAATAAGACATAGCAGAACCAATTTTGGTATTGTAATTGAAAGACACTGGCTAGGTGGCAGCTGTCAGAAATAAATTTTGAGCTATAGCAGGAAAAAAGAAAAAGGTAAAAATTCATCTGCATTCAGGTTTGTCTGAGGTTGAACATCTTAGCTTACCTTATCTTTTTAGTTAGTTAATATGGAAGCATATTTTTTTCCATCAACTATGCACAGAAAACTGCTTTAAAAACTATTTAAAGGAGGGCAAAAGAGGTTTTATGAGGCCCCTGTCAACTCGATAAAGTTAAGAGCTGCAGTTCATCTGGAACAGTCTTGTTTTCCCATCATATAGTAACATTAACAAGTTTGCATTTGCTGCACCCAAAGTAATGTATGCATTCTTGTTTTCCATGCTGAACTGCATCCTTTTTTCTTCATGTAAAACACTAATTTCAACATACATCAGAGTGGTCCAATTTAACTGACAGAGGAGAGTGTAGCATCTTAACATTCATTCTGCATATTTCCATTCTTAGCAGTACCATATTCTCATTATGGGAAATGGGCTTTGAAGGTGATTCCCATCATTTTATTTGTGTTAATCACAAATGCATGTAGAAACTGCATGCTCTAAGAAATGAAAATGCTTACTGACTTTCTTTGCATTTGACTTGCCCAGTATGTTTAAACAACCTTTTCACATGTGCATAAAATTTGAATAACTAACAAGTGGTTGCATATTTACAAAGTTGTGCAAAATGATGTGTAATCCTGCCGTGTGGTGGTTTTTCTCTTAAGAAAATTAAGAGCAGAAAAGTATAACCCATATGAAAATTGTAATACTCTAAACTATACGAGGTGGGCTTCCTCAAAAATTTATTATAAACAGATGTGAAACTGTAGACATTCAGTTATTTGAAGTTTAATTAAATACATGCTAGATCATGACAACATCTTGTCACTGCAGCAGGCACTTCTGTGTATGGGAGGTGTCCCTACAAGTATTTACTTTTGCAGTGGAAAGTTAGTTCCTACTGTATTTGAAAGTCCTGCTGGTGAGCCTTGGCAGGTTTTTTTTTTCTTCAATTTTTCTCTGAAAACTATCTTAGAAAGGCTGGTTTATAGTAGGACAAAAGACCTTGCACAGCAAAAGGAAATGGAAGTTTGGGTTTTTTTAAATAAACAGGTCCTGCTGTCTTGATGCTTCTGGACACATAAACCCAGGAATTTTCTTAAAGAGTCATTGCTGTGTTGACACCTCCTGTCAGTTTTCATAGAATCATAGAACGGTTTGGGTTGGAAAGGACCTTAAAATCAAATAGCTCAAACCCCCTGCCACAGGCAGGGACATCTCACAATAGACCGTGTCACCCAAGGTCCCGTCCAGCCTGACCTTGAACACTGCCAGATGTGGTACATTTACCACTTCTTTGGGTACCCTGTGCCAGTGCCTCACCACCCTCACAGGGAAGAATTTCTTCTTTAACCTGAACTTCCCCAGTTTAAACCCATTACCCCTTGTCCTGTCACTACAGTCCCTGATGAAGAGTCTCTGTCCAGCATCCTTGTAGGCCCCCTTCAGATACTGGAAGGCTGCTGTGAGGTCTCCAGGCAGCCTTCTCTTCTGCAGGCTGAACAGCCCCAACTTTCTGAGACTAACTTCATACGGGAAGTGCTCCAGCCTCCTCATCATCCTCGTGGCCTCCTCTGGGCTTGTTCCAACAGTTCCATGTCCTTTTTATGTTGAGGATATTCTTGTTTTGTAGACTGGAAGTACCATCCAGTGCAGGGGATTCTGCTCCCCAGAGAGAAGTCAGTGGATTAAAGAAGAGTAATGCTTAAGTATCATAGAATCCCAGCCTGGTTTGGGTGGAAAGGACCTTAAAGCTCATCCAGTTCCAACTCCCTGCCATGGGCAGGGACACCTTGCACTAGACACTTGATCAGGGTGCTTCAAGCCCTGCCCAGCCTGGCCTTGAACATTTCTAGGGGTATGTAAAAGTGTGAAGTAGGAGAGTAAAAACAGCTGGATACTTAAATGGAGGAATTGCCCATGTAAATAGACAACAGTCTGATTAACAATATACTTATATTCCTCTGATTGTGTTAGAGTTGCCTAAGATTTTTTTTCTTTGTTTTTTTCATAGTTTATTTGCAGAACAAGAGAACTTTGTTGCATTTTTATTCTGGACCAAATGGGTGGGAATATACATTTCTTGAGCGCCTTTGCCACCAAATACAAGTCTGTTAATGGAATAAATTTAACTTTCATCCACAGTCTGCCCCCAGAAACTGTGACACTCATTTGAAAGAGTCAGAAATAGAAGTGTCTGTACAACCTCTGTTATCTGCTGACCGTTTTTATCGCTAATCTGAAAATCTCTGGAGCAGACCCTCTCCACGTGCTAACAGTGTTATGTCTCTCTAGCAGAGAAATAAGATCGGCATCTGGCCATGTCTGGGCAGCTGTGAGCTCCCCAGACAGTTAGCTGGCCAATGTGCGATACCATGTATAGAGGATGCACACTGCATATAGCAGCTGTCGTGGCCAGAGAGCATTGAAATACACCTCAGCTGACACAGAACAGCTTTTGAGCAGCAATCGCCTTTAGCCAGAATTGAGAAGAGAGCCAGTGAATGGTTTAGTCTCCTGATCAGCTTTCCAGTGTCTGCCTTCTGACTCTTTGTCACTAAGAAACAACAGCTATATATTGGGATTTTTTCGTTTAATATTTTCTGGAAACTGCATCTCAGAAAAGGTGATTTGTAGTAAGATAGAAGTCCTTGTATCAACCTTTGCTTAAAGCAAGCACCTCCCAGTCTGTCTTTAAAGTGAAATATATCCTGTCCTACATCTTGGTTTTTTCACCCCCATGCATGTTCTTCCTCAGTTACACATCTGTAGTTGTTAATAGCATTTCTTCGAGCTAGAAATATTGAATATTAATTTGCAGTTGCAATGGGATTAATTACCATGTTAGGCTAGGAGCTGCCTAGATATGCTTAGTCATGCCCAAGTTTTGGTTCGGTTTGGTATTTTTTCTTTCCCCTCCTTTCAGGTGAACGGAAGAGCCCATACGTGGCTGTCTGCTGTGTCGTGATGGCCTTCACCATTCTGTTTGTGCAGTAGCAACTGGAGAGTGTCCTCTATTCCTTTCTGGCAAACATCAGAGCACGGAAGAAGTTCTGACAGGGAAGGACAGGAAAGCATCAAGTCTCCTCTCAAGCTGGATAGCACATTGGATAGCCTGCCTCGTAATGGATACTCCCCTTCCTGCTAGCGCACCATCATGTACAGTAGTAGTGATCATAATGCAGCTAACTCCAGATGACACATGCTCATCTGCGTCAAGACAGTACTGGCACTCCTGATGTAATTCTTGAAAGAGTGTCTGACGTATATCTGAGTGTTATGGAAATTTATAATTTTAATTTTTTAAGGTTAGCTGTGGGGTTTTTTGTTTGTTTTGTTTCCTGTTTGGTTTTAATCTTTTTAAATAGACCTTTTTAATGAAACTTCAAAATTATGAATGTAGCAATAGCAATAAGACCACTCATACAATAATAAGGATCATTGTGGCTTTAGGATATGTTTCATGACCGTATTTTAGTTTTTACTGTCTAAATAGTTCCTGACATTTTGTGGTAACTGCACTCACGTATTAAAAATGGAACGTGTGGCCTAAGCTTTCGTTTCAGCTTTCGTTTTTTAAACTTGTAATTCCTCAAATTATCTATTAATATTTTATTTTAAGACAAGATATGAATAAAGGTAGGGACCAGGATTGTAGTGATGCCTGACTAGCTGCTGAAAAGGCACAGACATGGGATTTGACAGCTTGGGCTGCTCTGTGTAAAATATCATATGTATTCAGTTTGGAGGTCTAGGTCTCGGGTAAATCTCAGGTAGATCGGTTTGAGTTTGAAGGACCTTAAAGCTCACCCAGTTCCACCCCAACAGGCAGGGACACCTTCCACTAGACTGCATTGCTCAGAGCCAGGCCTTGAAGATTCCCCAACTTTCTTCAGTATTATGAGAATTGGTTTCTGAACTCTCTGCTGCTGTTGCATGTTATGTAGGGTTGCTAAATCAGCTAAGTGAACAGTTAGCTTCTTAGAGAGTCTACAGATAAGGAAGTCATGTGTCCCAGTATTCTAAAGGTGGAAGAAAACAACTAAATGAGATTACATTCATTGTCAATTAAGATTAAATTACCTTTAGTAATGGTTTCCATTACCGTTCATTCTATAATTTGGCAAACTTTTAGTAGTCTAGTAACTTATTTTAATAATGCCTGATGGTTGTGTTTACTCCAGGCAGCAATATGGCTTCTTATTGACTGCATTTGAGTTGTTTGTCAGCAGTAGCTTTTTGTTGCTCTAGAAAGTTATATGATCAGAATGAGCTAAGCTGACAATAGAACACACTAAAAGGCATGTAACTCTTGTCATTCTTGTTTGAAAAACTTGTTTCATGGACCCAGATTAACCTGCATTTAGAAAAAAGTGATTATTAGTCATTACCTTTGTATGATCTCACATATACCTGCGTATCTAAATCACCACTAGAAGTAATCATCCAAAACTGTTCTCTAATTTGAGCCAGGAAAAAATAGATTTATGCAATTTAGGCCAAATAATTACTCCTGGCTGTAAACCAGGCAGCTTCGAAGCTGTACAGAGCAGTATGATGATGACCATACTGCACACGCATAGGAGGCTTAAACTGCAGGGAACCAAGGGAGAGACAAAATCTCTTTCTGTGACTTTAAATACGGATACTGCTCCAAGCATAGCATCAAAGCAACTCATTTCTGGATTTCAAAGGTGCCATTCCTAGACGAGGGATATTTCTAAGGAGTCAGGTTTTGACTCTTGGGTGTATACATGTTCAAAATATACAAAGAATCATCTGTTAACTTCCCATATTAAGCGATTATATTTTAGTTCTTAATATTTATGGGGCTTTGTTATAAACATGTTTGTATGGTATTTCACACATTCCTAATTCATCCAAAGCTGTTCTAGTTACCAGATTAATTCTTAATAGTCTGATATGTTTAGCTGTAACTAGGAACACCAGTGAAACAACCCAAGGAAATTTTTAGTTCTGAGAATTATGAAAACTATTGACATTGTATTGTAAAAGCCTTTCCTGTTCAGGGCATTTTATCACTATGAAGTTCATGCAAACAGGCTTCTTCCTATTTGTTGCTTACTGTTCACACTTGAAAGTTCTTTCTTATACAGTTCTTCATTTTGTCCTAGATGCAAGTTATTGATGGGTACCTTCTAGTTTGGGATGTTTTCTATTTTCCTTGTTATATGGGATGTTCATGGTGTGCTAGCTGCATGGTTGCTCAACATTGCTACTTTAGCAGCAAAGTAAATAACACATTTCTCAGTAGCTGCTGGCAATACAAGTTCAGCAGCATGAAATTGTACCTAAATTTTAGAAGTGAGTATAGACAGATGTGTTATATATGATGGAGCCGCAGAACACCTGACTTTAGTCAAAGCACCTGCAAACAGGATCTTTAAACTCTGACAAACTAAATGTTGTTTCAGAATGACTGCTTTAGGCAGATGTTTGCCTCAGGATGAGTTCTTTGTTTTTCAAAGTACTGTCTTTGAGGAGATTGATACCTCAGCTTTTACTAAGAGATGAGGAAAGCACTGTTTTCCCAGGTTAGAACCCATTTTGCTTTCTTTCCTTTCCTTTTCTCAAGCAAAAGAGACATAAGAAACCAAGAAAACCTTGACATTTGACCATGGTATAAATGCTGTGAGAAAGCAGGGGAAAGTATAGCTTCAGGCACACATACTTAGTAAAGCTTCCTCCTTAAGGAAGTCATCCTCCTTAAACTCTCAGCCTGAACTGTGTCATTTTCAAAGAGTAATGAATAAGTTCAGATATGGCTCTGTCAGAAGAGGTGTCAGGGAAAATAACCTTTTCTTGCACTCTGTCTTCGCTCTGAGACCTAGCCTGAGAAGTTAAATGTTTACTACCAAATGATTTAGGCTCTAAAATAGCCTGAAATAGGACAGTTGCAGGATTTGACATAAATTGACAGATTACAGCCATCAAGGGTGGCTGAGGAGGCAGCATCAGGAATTTCTAGCTGAAGTACAGGAGCTTACAAGTCTGTACACCTCGTCCTGTGTAGACAATGGAAGTTGCAGAGGGAGTGAATGGAATAGTGGTTAAATATAACGTCTGCTGTAGTTGTGTCTACCACTATAGAAAAGTACTTCCATGTTGGTACTCCATCCTTATATCTAAACATCATGGATGGTGGCTCTAGCATTTGTCAGGCTGCCTTTCTGTAGATGTTGCACACCTTGCATGAAAGGTGAGGGTGGTAAAGGCTGTAGCCTTAAAGTGTAGATAAGACGAGGCATCCTGTCTGTTTTTCTTTGCTAATAAGAGAACAGTGATAATACAAGATTATGAAAGAGCATTTTTCAGTAAGACAGTGTACCCTGGATCAAGATTATGCAACTTGAAAGATGTCGAGTGTTCTCCTTTCTAAGTTGCACGGGCAGAAGGAAGAGGTGTGGACTTGTCTTTGCCACATGATGGATGCAGTCTGCAGAGTTTTATGTTTGTGATTGCAACTCATAGGGACCTGAGCCATCTTGTGGATTGACAGAATGTCTGGCAAGGAGTTCAATTGCAAGCCCTTCCTTTCTCAGCTGAACTGAGCTGTCATGCTCAGCTGTATTGCTGTTGCTTCACTAAAGGTGTACCATGATAAATTTACCAAAATAGCACAAATTTGCAATCTTGGAACAAAATGTGTCATAGAATCATAGAATGGTTGGAGTTAGAAGAGACCTTAAAGCTCATCCTGTTCCAACACCCTGCCATGGCAGGGCCACCTTCCACTAGACTGGGTTGATCCAAGCCCCATCCAGCCTGGCATGTCAATCTGTTTATGCAAATAGAAATTTGCTGCTTAGCAGTGCAGCTAATAGTAAATTAATGCAGTAAGGCTTGAAACATGATTTGTTGTTCGTGGAATACGCAGAATATTTTATAACCTTGCATGTACTTGCAATGGATTAATGTTATATTAGCTTTCATCCATATCTGTACTCTACTGACCTCAAATTCAAAGCAGGGATTTAGGAAGGCTAAACTGAAAAGCAGCATTAGCCATGTTGGGAAATGAGTAAAGCATGAGTAAAGCGATGGGATCACTACTGAGGTCTGATGTGCTGGAGAGACTGATAAGCAAATGGGCAGGCACAGTTTAGGAGGAAAGAAAAAGTCGAGTCCAAGGATGACCCGTGTTCTTGGAACGTTACTGTTCTATGAATGCCTTTTCTACCTCGTTAACCGCAGCCAGTGAGCAGTGGAAATACGCTGTCACCAAGAGGTGAAGTTGGAATGGGAGAGAGGAAATAATTACTCCTAGTGCTCTCAGGCTTTTATTCTTTCAGTTCATTCACCATTTGAAACAATTCATATTGCCTATGAAAACAACACATTATTCACAGATAAAGTAACCTGCAGTCATTCTCTACAGCCCCTAGAAGCAAAGCATTAAACATACCATTTTGCAATGGACAGTTAGAAATACAGTGAGGATTGCTGTTACTCCTAGTATTACGACTGGTGTTTGCCCACTGCTGAACCCTCCAAAACATGCCTGGGTCTCTGATTACATATTGCAGTAAAGCCACCCTTTTCATCCTTCCCAGTGTTTCCTCAACACATCCATAAGGATGAGGGAGGCCCAGTGTCTGCAATTCTATCCTGTTGACATCAGTCGGGGAGACCACCATCTAATGTTTAGAAAGTCTCACTGTGATCTAGTGATTGCTTCCCCCATTCTCTGTTTCATGCCACAACTACTCTCTGAAGAAAATAAAACCAACATCTTCCTAATACATTACAATGCTAACCTTGGTAAAAACCACCAGAAGCCAGGAAAATGTGACCTAAGCCTGCTTCTCATACATATGTGGTATCTTTACATTATCTGGTCAAAACATTCACAATTAGGGAAGGTTTTCCAGTCTATTTTTTTCCTGCCTTTTCTCTTGTTTTGCTTGAACACTGTTAGGCAGCCCAGGCACATCTGAAGAGTGCTTTGAACATACATTATGAGGCCCATATAGTTTCCATATCTATTTAGTGGCACATGGCTAGCTAGAAAACTAGTTTCCTTTAGCTCATGTATGCAGTGTAATCAGCATGCTGGGTGTGGAAGGTACATGTACACATTGAAAACAAGGTCTTGGCGATGTGGCCTGAATTGTTTGCTGACCACAGTTCTTATAGTTTTATAAATTACACCATTTTTGTGATGCACTGAGTTCATAACCGAGGCAAAATGCATGAAGAAAATACAGTCATTCTGCAAGACTTGCTGACAGTTGGAAAAGAAAACCACAAGTGCTTTTAATCAGGGAGGATGTTCTTCAGGTCCAAAATGACAAATGTCACATGAAGAACTAACACAGAATCAGCTTTCAATTTGTCAACTCTGTTTCTAGCCTGAAGGCCTTGTGTGCCCAAAGGCACATCTGGGTTTTATCAGTCAATAACTGACAATAACATGATGTATCTCCAAACAACTCTTGCCTAAATTTCATGACTGGTTCGTTGGCTAATAGACAACAGGTAGTCCTCAGCAAGTAGCCTCTCCCTTCATGATGCACCCTTCTGTATGGCTATTCAGTGGTTGGAGCCCAGGCTTCTCTGATGAAATGTCAGTCAGGCAGAGTCTTCACTCAGGCTTCAGAAACTTCAGAAATGAAATAGCCTTTAGCTCTGCAGCTTACCCATTGCCTCTCATCGCATAACGTTATTTGTATTACTTGAAAGAGCATTTTGGAAGCTGTACCATGAGAAAAGAGATTTTCTCTTTAGCTCAACTGAGTGGGAAGCAGTCAGCGTCCATCTCCAGCAAAGCAAAGCGTATCCAGCAGCAATGTCATTTCAGTGAGTGGCCCTGTTTGTGTAGACCACAAACAAATGTTGCCTGTGAAACACAGACCAAATCACCAATTTGTTTTATCCTAACTAAGTGCTATGTCATGACATTGGTCTCTTTTTCATGATGTAAGCACATATAATCCAAACACAGGCTCCTTGACATCCTCTGCATCATACAATTACATCATACGCAAACTATCAGAGGACCCTATCACGTCACTCATACCCCATGACAGCACTTTTGTCAAACTCAGTGATTAAAATACTCTTGTTTTCTCTTAAATAATGAGGTTTTAAAAGGGTAAAATTGTATATGGTTTTGTTTATTCTGAAAAAAAAAAAAAAAAGATGTTTTAAGATATAAAAGACTTGTTTTAAAGCAAAGTCAAGTCAGGTCAACATATGAAATTACCCTTTTCCATTCTGAAGTCTTCACATCTGGTCATTCCCATATGCAAAAACTTAAATAACCTTTCAGGGCTGCAGTAAGGCTAACGAAAAGTCCAACAAAATGATAGATGTATTTGGACATTTATGTCGCACCCAGTGGAATTAAAAGGAAATAAATAGTAAATTAACAGCGTTGGCAAGCTGCTTTTCTGATTATGTAGCACCACCAGCATATTTTACATGTGTATCACAGTCATGGATAAGTCAGACCAGACACACATTCACAAACCAATTTTGATTTCCTATTAAGCTACATGCTTATTTTCCTTCCCCCCCCTTTTTCAGGTAATAAAGGAAGCTAAGGGAATGCGCTGATCTTTTGTCTCTTTAGAGCAAATGTTAACTCCAGATTCTCATTATTGATTTTCACAGACTGAAAAACCTGAGAGAGAAAAAAAAAACAACAACCCTTCCTAATGATAAACTATTCTTTATATTTGAATTGTTTTTTATTTACTACAGACCTAAAATCCTGACACCAAAGATGGCACTTAAAAATTACCATCATCATTAGCAATGTGCCTGGGACTAGAGGGCTTGAACTGGGCTCCTCATTCAAGGGGAGCTCATGAGCGCACAAAAGCAAGAGTTGTCTTCCCCATACCTCTTGTCTGCACTGGTAGTGCAGATGCCTGCCAAGGAACAAGTTTTGACATCCTTCTAATAGTTTAATAATAACTTTTCTTAAGAGACCGGAGGCATGGAATAGGTTTTAGTCTCTGGTGACTTCCTGAAGTAATAAAAATTGTCTCCTTGTCTTCTTATCACAAGGAAGAACAAATCCTTTGAAATTCAGATGCTTCAAACCATAGCCTGATCTGTTGGTTTAGCCGTGCCACCATCTTCTTCATACCCCACCTGCCCAGATTTTCACTTTTACAGCCATTTAAACTCTTTCCCACTGAGACACAGAAGGCTCTTCCTCCTTACTCTGACCTGCAACCAACCCAGTAACACCAGATTTAAAAGCAAATTTCCCCTGAACAGCTCTCTTCTCATGTATGCAGGTCTCTGTGTGTGTGAAGTGGCTAACTTCACTTGAAATTAAGTGTCCTGTTCTTCATTTCAAATCCGTCCATAATTACTTTTGAAACTCCACCTGTGGAGTGCCAGTTAACCAACTCGTAATGCCTTGGCAGTAGCTGATCACAGTCTGTTTAAAGATGGCCGAGAAAATAGCCATGAGACCACAACACTTCACATTTGTTTGATACAGAGTGCTATGTAGCTGTGCCAAATGGTGTCATAGAAGCTTTTCTAACCAGAGTTGCTGCTGAACATGGTGCAAGAACATCTATATGAAACCTAAGGCACAGTTCTTCTGTGCCCTTTGGCACCAGAAGTTCCAGTGTTGTGTGGGAAGCTCCAAAACCTTGGGGGAACCTAAACACAGAGATATTTACCCAGCAACAACTGAGCTGCTCAATCCAGCTCTGCCAGGGAAGAGTGTTTCCTTTCCAAGATCAGAAATGCAGAATTTAACTAAAAAGGGACAGAACTGGTTAAGCTCCCTTCATTGTTTCGTCCGATTTATCATCTATTTTGCACTCCTGTTTTTATCTGCTAGATAGCTGCACACTAGTGCAGCCACTGCCTAGTACAACACACTGGCACCATGGAAAACAAGGCACTTCATGCTTTTTCCAGTTTTCCCTTTTATATGTTTGAAGCGATGATATGATATGGGCTTGCAAACTTGATGGAATGATTCGGTATGTGCTCACAAGGATTGTAATAGTATAGGCTATTCCCTAAACTCATTCAGCCCATTCATCTCACATTTGGAAAATATGTTTCTAAGGAAAAACAGATCACAAACCACAGAAGTGTTCCCTATGACAATTTTATTGTATTTATTTAGTATGCATTGGTGAAGGGCTCTGAACTGTGCATACACAAACAGACCTCATCACTCCTTGCCATAATAAAATACAATATAATACACAGACAAGTGCTCCAGTGCCATGACCTGAGAGCAGGAAT
Source organism: Brotogeris chrysoptera (assembly GCA_030323915.1). Lineage (NCBI taxonomy): Eukaryota > Metazoa > Chordata > Aves > Psittaciformes > Psittacidae > Brotogeris > Brotogeris chrysoptera. The sequence continues at coordinate 56,851 of JARCZZ010044175.1, forward strand.
GGAAGCTTGGTCCTCTTCACTTCCATTAACAAATAATTCACTATTCTTGGGTAGTCATTTATCAACTCCTTGCTGAGCCAGCAGATTGTGTTCTATAAAGCCCAAAAACACCCCCTGCCCTTTCTCAGTCTCAGGGTTCAGACTCCAGATGGAGAAGTAGGAAAACAAAGAACATTTTAAGACCATCATAGTTAACGCCGTCATAAGCAATATGTGACCATGGAGTGCATGTGTCTGTTGTGGTCTATGTCTTGCAAATGTTGACCTAGCTATTTGTTTGGTTGTGCTCCAGACCTCCCAAACTTCAGCATTTTCTCCTGCAATTCTTCTGTAATAGAAAAGCCCATGCTCAATTAGGGACTGAACAAGCTTATTTCAAAACCATCACATCTATTCAACATGAACAGTGCAAAATGCCTAGTAAGAAGGGGCAGGGACAGAGAAAAACAAAATACCGAGTTGAAAATCAACACGAGGAGAATATGTGAGAGAAACAGGGAAAAAAACAAGTGGCACAGACTATATTTCTGTGCTGCTTCAGTCATTTGAAGGCTTTCATAATTTGCCTTGCACTTTACCCAGCTTCAGGGTGAGCGCCGCAAGGTGCCTCCCATCTGCATGGCCAGAGGGTGGGAGCAGACCCCAGAGAGGATGTGCACACCCAAGGCCAAGAAAGATGAAGAACTCGTGTCTGGATAAACATTCAAAGCAGTCAGTTAGCATGCTGACAGCATTTCTGAGTAAAAGTGATCAACCCTTCTTCTACCAGAGCTCACTACCTTGTTCTCCAAACCACAGAAGAGCCACACTGAGCAGACTTAAAACACTCAGGGGATGTTATGCCCCGAACCCCAAGTCCTAAACCTTCCCATTGGCTTTCTTACATTGAGACACATGCTTTTCACCTAAGTATTGCTGAGCCAGGATTGTAAACTCAGGAGTACTTATGGAGAGATTATATATCAGTAGCACATGTTAGTTTAGAATACCCACTTTGTATGACCTGGGGGACAATATTTCAGAATGCTTTCAGCACCATGTAGCATTTTATATGTCTAAAGCACAACTCCCATTGTTTGTGACTACCTGAAGTCAACCAACACTTCTGAAAAAAAATCAATGTTGGAAAGAATATTAGTGAACATGTGAGGAAAAATGAGATCAGATAACCTAACACCACTCAGCGCAAAGCGAAAATGCAATTTCATGTTTTTGTTATAGCTGTGCTGAACATCAAGCTGTCTATCTTGTTAGCCCATAACATGTTCATTATGCATCTTCCTGCCTCCTCATGAAAGCAGCAAGTTCCCATCCCTATTTAACCCTAATTCATTCCTGGAATAGTTTCACCTCCCTAGCACTGAAAGAGGTGCAGGGCCTCTGAGAAAATTCCTGTGTCAACACCATGTACCTAAGCTTGGTCTGACAGTACTGGAGAAGCCACCCAAGGTTCAGGAATTGGACAAAGTTAAGTGAAATCTGCTTAGACAGTATTAAAAAATGTACAGTAACAAGCTCCAAAGCTTAGCAGTAGTCATGTTTGGACTTTCCTTCTATCCCTCTGAATCTAGTTCTAGAAGCTGCAATGCAGCATTTGATCCTGAGAAGTAACTGAACAGTTTCTAATGCCATTCTGCTTAAGATGATATTTAAACAGATTCTGGATAAACCTTTTTTTTTTTAACATGCAATCTCAAGCATTCTGAAGATAGAATAATTCTGTCTAAAAATACTCCTGGTTTTAGCATACCATTCTGTTGATGAGAAAACTGGCATAGGCATAATTAGAGACCTCATCAAAGCAAATTGGTTGAGTTTTTAACAGATGGGTATGCTGTTAAGCAATTCCATAGCCCAATTAGAAATGCTGAGGCATCTTCACATGAAGCTTTTAAGAGTCAGCAAAAATACTCTTCATCAAGTTATGCATGATCTTACTTTGTTTTATATTGTCTGCAATGATCTCCTGAGTTTTTCTCTTGTGCTGAATTATAGAATGATAGAATCCCAGACTGTGTTGGGTTGGAAGGGACCCTAAAGCTCATCCAGTTCCAGCCCCCTGCCATGTGGAGGGACACCTTCCTCTAGACCAGGTTGCTTCAAGCCTCATCCAACCTGGCCTTGAACACTGTCAGGGATGGGGCAGCCACAGCTTTTCTGGACATTTTTTGCTAGAGCTTCACCAGCGCATACCGTTAAACACAAGACACTTCCTGCTCCTTTATTGCAGCTTCTCTACGTGTGGTGCATTTTGTTTTCATCAATCTGATGGCACAAAGGAGGTAACACAGCACCAAAAAGAAAACAAAGTCCCCCAGGTCCACAGACTGCAAATTTTAGGTTATTTATTTCCCCCATTATCCTCCTGCTAGCGTCAGGGAGTAGCCTGAGCAGAGAGAGTGACAAGGATATGATCCAAGCACTCTGGTGTGGCTCTGGTGCTGTCACTGTACTACTTCTTTAGCCAGCAGACAGGAGCCTTTTAGGACACTTCAATTTAGGGTCCTGCCATGGAGCAGGGATCAAGAAACCTGGAAGACTACTGTACTCCAAGCCCCTTCATCTGCGTACTCTCATGCCTTCAGGTACATGGAGCAATTCAGCTATCCACTAATGGCTTTCGACCTTTCTTAGAGGGCATCAACCTTTACTTATTCTTATATCAGAACACCCTCTAGTTTTTCAGGGAGTAACATTCAGAAGTAAGCACGCAACCTAGGATGGGAAAGGACCACCTTATCCAGCTCCAGTTCTAGGAGAACCAAGACCATTGACAGACCATTAGCTAGCACTAAGTAATGTGAAGAATGCTCATTAAATTTTATTTATATATAGAGAGAGGTATATTTTCTGAAGGAGTGGGATCTACTCAGAGGTCTTCTAGCCAAGTCCTTGCTGATTTAAACTGTAGCCCAGACTGTAGCCATTTAAACAGTAATAACTCAAAGTAAGACCCTTTAAGAAGTTATTTTATCACTTTATTACAGATTATAAATATAATTGTGAGGTACTGTGTTATTCTGCTATGCTGCTGCTATAGAGATTGGACATTTCCACCTTCCAAGCTGTGATTTCTCTATTGCATAGCTACCTGGAATGAACTTGCTTGGCTAGATTAGCTAAAGTGAAGCTAAGCTGAATCATGTTTACTTCCAAAAAAGCTGAACTAAATCGGCTTTACTTCCAAAAACTTCTATTCCAACAAGCTGTTGTAATATTCTTTTAGAAAGCTTTCTTCTTTGAAATAAGACTTACTGACACTTTTTTATCTCAGAAAAGGCATTAGTACTCCTTCTTCCAGAATAAAATATTCTTGGTTTGGAGGGAAGAGAAAACCTTTCCATTCGTTGTAATCATAAAGAATGATGCTTCTCTTACAACTCATGTTTACAAAGCTCACAGTTCACAAATGTCTATGATATTACCAGATGATACACATAGGGAATGACAATAAAAGTATGCACAACTGGATACTATTGCTCTTCCAAAAGTACTAACTAATCTTTGCTGTCCCTGTGGTTTACAACAATGCTAATAGAAGTAGTTTAGCAACATGCTCAGTCAAGCAAAACCATGTGAACTAGGGTGAAGGGAGAAATACCCTATACTGGAGGAAAAGTGTGTTTACTAAAGTGGAGAAGGAACATGAAAAGGTAAAAAACACAAGTAGAATTAAAGCACTCCAGTCCCTGTGGTTCCCTCTGTGTTTCTGGATATCCATTAGCCAGATTAGATTCACTTGTTCTGAGAATTAATCTAACAGTTGATATCTGAAATATCAAGACCCAAACAGGACCAAAGTGGTTTTAAATCAGATCTTGGGTCCTTTCTTCAACTGATACGAAATTGTTCTAATATCATGTCAAATGTGCAAATAAAGCCTCCTGAATCCCCTTGGTCTCCTTTCTGCTGTTCTGTGATAACAGTGCTCTGTTTTGTGATAATGATGCTCCATTGTGTTTATATTTGAAAGCTTCTCTTCTCTTCCTGTTTCATTTTCGTGTGCATCACTGCCTTTTCCTCAGGTGTTAGATATTTTCTAATCTATTCTTGCAGGGTAACTCGTGTAATTTCTCACTCACACTATTTCTGCTAAGTCTAATAGAAATAGCATCTTACCTGAAATTGTACTACCTGCTAGGTTATTTTCCCAGTATTTCCCCCTTTTTCTGATGGAAACTCAACAGCTAGTGAAGAACACAAGAAAGATACTTAATACTATTTTTAGTATGTTTTTCAGCTGTAACACTGACAGAATAATACTTATTTTGTTTTCTCAGGACTTAGTTTTTGTGACCGTTGTTTCTTGCTCTTTGGTGGGCTTCCCACAAGCAGCCTGGAAGAGAAACTCAAGGAAAACTGTGAGGCCACAAGGGAAATCAAATAGCATAATTACAGACGACACAAACAGTAAATGAAAGCTTTTCCTGCCTCAAACCCTTTAAATTTCTGAAGGCTAAGGTGACTAAAATGCTGAGATTAATTAATTATAGCCCCAGTGAATCCTGCAGAAGTTAGTAGATTCCTTTTTTTTTACCTTTGTAACTGTAAGAAGATTGAAGAGAATGTTAGAAATAGGAGAACATTTCTCTTTCCTAGTCTATCTGGTTAAAAAGGGTATGTTTTTGTAGGCAAGTATGAAAATCATAGAATGATAGAATGGTTTGGGTCAGAAAGGACCTTAAGATAATCTACTTCCAACCCTCCTGGCACGGACAGGTATGCCTCACAGCAGACCATGTCATCCAAGGCTCTGTCCAGCCTGGCCTTGAACACTGCCAGGGGTGGAGCATTCACCACATTGGGCAACCTGTTCCAGTGCCTCACCACCCTCACAGATGAAAAAAATGGAGATGAAAGAGGAATTTTCCTCTATAAAAGAGGCTTGATTACAATTAGAGAATGAGTAGGGAATAAATCAAACCAGAAGTAGCTGCTGCCAGCCTGCACAAATGTTATGGCTAATTGTCAACATTCAGTCAAGTATTTGTTCAAGAGAACAAATGCATGTCTGCTTGTTTCTAATCAGTCTGCAGTAGTTAGCAGATGACAGAATAACACTCGTCTGGCTAAAAGGGCCAGCTTCTCTTTCACTGTGGGTGAACTTGTGAACCATGACCCCTTCCTCACCCGTGCACAGGACCAAAGAAAAATCCCTGGTGCTGTACAGCAGTGGTGGTCAGGTAAGACAGCAAAACTGAAGAGGAAAGGCAATTATCCCAGCCAAAAAATCTTGTTTCTGCGGCTCTCTGCTTTTAAACATCATCTGGAGAAAATACATGACTCCTTCTGGTGTGCCAGCCCCAGGCTCTTTGCAAATAGCAAGTTGGCTGCCACACTGTGTGTAACTAGGACAAAAGGACAGATCTGCTCTTCATACAAGAGTCAGCTGGCCTTTGTTTACCAAGTGTCCTTTTGTTACTAGAAGCTTTCATCATCTTCATTGTAATAATGAAGGACATGCAAACTACAGTGTAACCTTACCAATCTATTCTCATGAAGCACTAAAAAGTCAAGTCCCCAGCTGTCTCTGAGAGAAATGCATGCAGAAAAGGATATGAATTATAATTTTAAAGATGCTGTAGAGATGCCTACATTCTTGCATTTTTAAATTAAAACATCTGTGAACAATGTTAACAATCTGCTAACAAAATAACCAGATCTACAGGCTGGTTTGTAATTCCATGTGACCATGATAAGATTGTACAATGCCCAACCTCATAGTTAGGTTTTAATTTTTTCAGGGCCAGATGGTAGCCGTGCTAAATCACTGTTGCGAGGTGAAATGAGAACAGTTACATCAGGGAACGTCTTATGTCATATAATTATCATAGAGTCATGAAATAATTTGGATTGTAAGGCATCTGAAAGCTCATCCACTTTCAATTCCTGCCGTGGGCAGGGACACCTTCCACTAGACCAGGTTGCTCATATAATGTTTGCTTACAATAGGCACTTGTCTGGCAATCTGGGCATTAAAACAAGCTGTTATACTAATGAGAGTTCATACATATTTCCAAGCTATATGGTTTTTAAACCATTAAGTCCAAGTAGAGATAAGGCTATGAAACCTCATCATTGGCACTTATTTTCTAACAGCCATAGAGCACCCAGTTAAACACGTTATTCTCACTACAGAAGGAATACAATAAGCTTTCATACTCCAAACTTCTCTTCTGGTTCCAGGGAACAAGGTCCAAAGAAAGGACTCTAAAGTATTGTTGTCCTCTTTCTCAGTGATTAGTCGATGGCATAAGGAAATACTCTCCCAAGTGTGTATCTCCCACTGATTACCCATTAAAGGAGCTCTGGTTTTAAGTTGCATCAGAATTGTGTTTAGCAGTAAAAATTCAGGGTTTGTTTCTCAGTACTGTGACAATTTTGTAAAGAGAGTTGACGTGACATGACAGCATGACAGTCACATCTTCATGTGGCTCAGCATTTGTGAGAATCCCAACCTTTATTCTCACTCTGGATCATATGACAAAAAAATCCAGTAGGTATGACTGTGGTTGGCTAGCCTGTGGCTCCAGAATTTTGGATCAATGTACCCACTTTCAAACTTTTCACCTAACCACTAACATACTGTGGAACTGGTAATTGTTCACTTTTTTCTTGTGAATATGGATCACCTATAAAACAGTTACTGTGGCTGTACAAATTCAGTAACATAGTCCTACAGGAGCAACCAATTGCATGTGACACCCCATATAGAATAAACTCTCATTTGTTTGCTCCTTTTGAAGTAAATGTTGAGTTTATTTTAAAATCTAAGCCTTTTGGTTTTTTTCATCCCTTCTGCTTGTCTCTTTGTTATTTTTGTTCCCAAAAAATATGTCTAAAGGTTACCGTCATTTTTGCAAATTCGTTTGATTCTAGATTTTGGAAAGTGCTAACCACGTAAGACCAGCTAAGAAGTACAGATCAATATAACCTGCGGTAGACATTGTGAAGGTCTTCAGCAGTAGAGTTCATGATGGGTTAAATATAAGGGGACAATTAATTGCCAACCAGAGATAATTACTGCCATTTTATAAGGTATCTGTGCTTGGCTGGTGGGTGTAACACAGGATCTGTGCCTCCACAGAATCATAGAATCCCAGACTGGTTTAGGTTGGAAGGGACCTTAAAGCTCATCCAATTCCAAACCCCTGTCACAGGCTGGGACACCTTTCACTAGACCAGGTTGCTCCAACCCTGTCCAACCTGACCTTGAACACTGCCAGGGATGGGGCAGCCACAGCTTCCCTGGGCAACCTGTGCCAGGGCCTCACCACCCTCACAGGGAAGAACTTCTGCCTAAGAGCTCATCTCAGTCTCCCCTCTGTCAGGTTAAAGCCATTCCCCCTTGTCCTGTCCCTACCGGCACTTGTCAAAAGCCCCTCTCCAGGTTTCTTGTAGTCCCTTTAAGCACTGGGAGCTGCTCTAAGGTCTCCCCTTAAGAAGCCTTCTCTTCCCCAGGCTGAACAAGCCCAGCTCTCTCAGGCTGTCTCCAGAGCAGAGGTGCTCCAGCCCTCGCAGCAGCTCCGTGACCTCCTCTGCACTCACTCCAACAGCTCCATGTCCCTCTTCTGTTGCCCCAGAGCTGGACACAGGACTGCAGGGGGTGTCTCCCCAGAGCACAGCAGAGGGGGAGAATCCCCTCCATTGACCTGCTGCTCATGCTCTGTGGGATGCAGCCCACATGGTCTTCACAGAGCAACAGCAGAAGAGATACTCAAGAGTTGCTGTGGCCGGGGCAATACATGGACATTTGGGCAAATGAAACCACATAATGTGTCTGAAGCCATGGCAGATTCCAATGCAACACTCCTTGTATGATTAGAGGTGACAGGAGCTAGGCATCTTCCTGTTCCCCATGGAAATGTTTGTATGTTCTAATTGGATTCTATCCCAGTGCAGAGCAACACACCAGGCTGGGGGTAAAAAAAAAAAAATTAAAAAAAAAAATTAAAAATATATGCAACAGAATAATCTGAAAAGATTCTGAGCAGGTGATGAGGAAGACAAGGCCAGAGACTTGGTAACCTAGAATGGAGAGTAGATAAGCATGGAGAAGTATCACAGAGTCAAATGGTACAAGTGGGAAAGGGAATTTTAGTGGAAAGGTCACTTACATATCAGTGAGCTAACAGTCAGCAAAAATAAACCCACCACAGTTAAACCTTACTTTCACTTTCATGACCCAAAGTCAGAGTGCTTTGATGACTAGCACATGATGAGAAACCAGGCCCAAGTCCCAAGCAGAAGGAAAGCAGCAGCAGGAAGGCACAGCATTGTGTGCTGTATCTTGGTATGAAATACGGCCTGAAATCACTTTCAAAAATATAGAAACATGAAGAATTTCCAGAAACCTGTTACATACTTGAAAGACATTTTTCATAAATGCTAGTGCCTGGAGTCTGGGGACTGCAGGAAAATCAAGGTCAGACCTTCCACCCCAGCTACAATGTACAGAGCTGCATTTCAGAAGAAAAACAACAGGAATGAAAATGACAACTGAAATGACAGGCTTTCTTCAGCAGCAAATCCGTATTTGAGTGCAAAAAAGCTGCACTGATGTATGCTGCTGACTGTCTCCCATAAGTACCACTGAAATAAAAAACTCTCCAACTAAGAGTGCCCAACAGCCCCCTTTCTCCCTGCAGGAGAAAACTGCCGGGAAAGTTTAGCTACCCAAGAAGTTCAACTCCTGAAATGAAAGATACCAGTCAGAGCAAGTTGTGCAAGGAAACAGCATCTAAGCAATGCATCATAAAATCTAGAAAGAGTTCTAAAGATTTACCTGAGATTTTATTCGGACTGTCAAAAAACCCTTTCAAAGGACCTATCACAAAAGGTTACTGATAACACTGGGCACAAGGTGAAAGACATAGTACAGCTCTATAAATGAAAACCCTATTAATGAATGAATTAATGAATTAAACTTTATAAATGAACAGTAGTGTGCACATGATGCACAAGAGCAAAAGAAGGTTACATTTTGGCAGCCATTTTCATAGTACATTTGGGTTACCCCAAGCAGTTCTAACTTGATTCTCACCCAGCAACAGAAGGTATTTACATTTTCCTTTTGTCAGCCTAGATAACTTGCTCTTTTAGGCCAGCTATTTTTCCTGTTCTTGGCTCCAGCTCTCCCCTTATTAACTAGTATAATGTTCAGCAAAAGAAATCCAGCTGGTTGAATGAAGACTACACAAATTAAATAGGAAACTTGCAGCATGCCAGTTTTTCATTTCAACAACATGTGCATTTAAGTATGGGTAACAAAAACTACCATGGCTTCCAGATTTCATTTATAGGTACTTGTGACAAAACAAAAAAAACAAAACCCACATTGCAAAATCTTAACAGGTCCACAGGTATTCTATCTCTAAGTAGCCTAAGGTAATATAAGCCTAAAACTAGGGGCATACAATAGCTAGCATCTGAGAGACCCAGAAGTCTTCTGGTCTTTTAAATGCTTTCCTTAGAAAGAAATGCAGTTAAAAGCTGGAAGAGTTTATCACCTTCTTTTCAAGCTGAGCTGTACTTGACCACACATGAGAGGTCAAAATCTCCTGTGACTAGGAAACTTCTTTCCCCCAGATGAGTCCCTTGGGTCCTCTTTGGTTCTTCAAATACTGCACTGGCATAAAAGGACCAGAAAAAGGTTGACCATTTTTCCCATTGTAACCAACTGAAGCTTTGCCCAAAAAATTCGTCATGTGAGCCAAAACATGTATGAATTATTTCAACTGGGAGGTTCTTAACACTTTGTATAGTATATTATACTTAAGTGGTAGCTTGTAAAAATTATTTACTCTGAACAGAAGCTTCATTTCATCTTTTCTTGCTGTGTTAGGTAATACATGACAACAGCTTCCTGAGGGGTTTTTAACTCCGTTTAGCTCCTTAGCATAATAGTTATGGATGAGAATACAGAGATAAAGCTAAAAATATGTTATTTCTTCTTTATCTTGATTGTGTACTGTGCTGGAATGCAGCATATACAGAATATAGCACTAGAAAATATCTTCAAAATAAGTTTAAGAGAGTGAAAAATAAACTTTCTGTCTTCAGTGGGATTTTCAAATTATTGTCATGGAATTAGAAGACTCCCACTGAAATTTTATAGAAAGCAATCCTAATAACACTTATGTTGTGGGTTTGGAAAATCCCTGCTTCCATATCAGAATGTACTATGCAATTCCTTGTTACAGTAGAAACACAAATGGGTGAGCTAGTAGGACTACTCTTGGTAATTTGCAAGAGGCCAGCTCTGACCCTAGCTGTCTCAGAATACAAACTGTTTTCTTTCTTGTTTCTCAGTAAATTATGCTCAAGAATCATGCCAGCACCGCAACCCAAACCCCAAGGTCTGCTCTGTAGCATCCACCACGGGAGGTGCCTTTATTTGTAGATGGTCAGCACTAATCAAGACAAACAAATTAAGCTTTTCCTTTATCATCTGCAGTTCATCCTCCACACCACCCCTTTTCTTCTACCATTTTACCTAAGTCTAGCAGAAACTATTTTGAATGTTCAAACACTAACAGTCCCTATTTAGCTGGGAAGCAGTTCACATCACCACTTGGTTTCTAAAGTGTAAAATCCTGGACTGAGAGAAGCATAGGCACTTTCATGGAAAGAATCTGGGTTTTGCCCAAAATGTGTCATATCTGTCAATGTTTCAGGGTTTGGGATGTATATATTATTTGGATTTTTAACACTTCTTCCTCCCTTTCGACTGTCCATGTGAATTTCCACCAGCTCACTGTCTGTGGTGCTAGATATGCCTGTTGTGAGTAAATAATAAGCAGTGAGATAATACAAAAGGTATTTTCCTCTGATTGGGGCAGCAAGCAAGGCACTTTCTGGCACAAACATTACTGTCAGAGTGGGAATTTTACTCTCTGTGAATTCTCTGTTGGTGAATTTTGGACTAGGTAATCCAAGAATAAATGGGATGGTAGCATGATTGGAACAAAGTCGCTAAAACTGAGCAAAAATGTGTAGCGTATTACTGGTTCTTCTACTGCAAAGGCTAAGCTTTCTGTATTTATGCATATAACTAGGCTCAATGTGCCTATTTAGCACTCCACTGCTTCCATCAACCTTCACGGCATGGACAGGCATTGCCTCTACATATCATCAGCCACACACTGGTATCTATGACAAGCTTCTAGACAAATACAGTGGCGTTAACTAATTTGATGCACAGAGAATGCAATCTTTAATTTCTTACAGGTCCAAATAGCCAGTAAAATGGGAAACAATTCTTTCCAGATCTTAATATCTCTCTTGGACTCCACAGTACCAATGTATTTTTCTAGTTCTGGGAATACCCAGCATATGTATTCATGTGACAAGAGGCTACCTTGGCAGCTTGCCTCTGTTTCCCAATACCATACCTCCCTTAGCACTGTGATTCTGGAAAGAGCTGTTACTGGAAAAGGATCATGGGCAATTGAGGCTGTCAAAGAAGGAGGTGGAAGAAATGGGAAAATTTGAGGTAAATGATCTAATCACAAGGCAGAGACAGAATATCTTCCAGGACAAGTGTTAGATCCTTTATTCCAAGGAAAACAGAGTCAGAAGAAAGTGAATCTTTACCAACACCCGACAAGATCTTGACATGAGGTAGCTCCAAACACCTAAAGGATGTCAAATCTGAACAGTAAACAGTGCTTAGAGATTCAATATTCCTGCAGAGCAAGACTGGTAATGTCTGCAAAATAAAAATGCTTCCCTCCCCAATTTCCCAGCACTCAATGTTGTGTCACTGTGTCACTTCCTTTACTAATAAATAAAGAAATAAATAATGTCCACCTCTTTTTAAGGAAAACACATCAGTATTAAGTGGGTTTCCTATTTATCTACTTTGGAAAGGTGCAATGGAGTGAATACATACTGATACTTTCTCTTCTTAGAGGAAGCGTTGATGCTCATGGTCATCAGAGTATTTCTTCTCACTGAGACTCTCTTACTAAGCAGAAATCAGAAAACCATTATGTGTCATCTTTCCCATTCTCAGCCGTTGGTATGCAAAGACCCATGGCTCTGGGAAGAGAGTTAAGTGGAGATATTAACTGCTACACTAACGTTCATAGCCATGAAACTTCTGCAGGATATAAGAAATAATTATTTATTTTTGCTCCAGGCTTATCACAGAAAATTGATTCTTTCCTCAGTTTATCCAGAATAAGATACAACCTTGAGAAAAAAGCATACATTTGGTAAGAAAATTAAATTAATGAGTATACTTTTTGTTTTGTTCTTGGAGGAATTAGTGCAAGGACTTCCCTGTTGCTGGCAGGGGTGTCATGTGCGATAATCTGGTCGCTGTAAAGCCATATCTGGTCCTAACTCCCAAACTAACGCCAGATGTTTCCAAGGCATGTTCCCTTGCAAGCCTGCTTTGCTGGAGAACAATAATGCAAGGATTTCAGCTTCCATGTTTCGGCACCTCATCATGATTGTTAAGAGAATGGTGAGAGGGATTTGAGAGCTGTAATGCTGCCAAAGGCAGCTGCAGTGGCCAAGGAGGGTTTTACAGGAGGGTTGAAGTTGCAGAAGCAAACTCAGCCCTTGATGGGGCTGGGGCAGCTGTTCTTGACCCAGGGTCAGAGGGTACTTCTGCCAGAGCATCCCATGAAGGCATAGCAGGATCTGGCACCCCTCCAGCCAGTGCTCTGCAACACCCGGCCACTCTCACACAGATCAGGTTGTGGGAGATTTATGTCTCCAGGCAAGCTTCTGTAATTTAGAGGAGCTGGACTTAGCAATGGAGCAGAAGATGTGAGCATTACAAGCAAGCCACTGTATTGCGGATCAGCCTCTCATCCCAAAACAGCTCTTGACAGTTGGCTTCATGGCTCGTTTCCCCACAGTGTCCAAACAGGTGCCCCTGGACAGCCGGCAGCTGGGGTGGGCAAGCTTCCATAAGACTTCCAGTCTCTCCTTCTGGTTGAATAAACTGGGTTTCCCATTCTTCTGCCTCCCCATGACTTACAAGAACAGCAAAGCAAAGATGACTGATCTCACTGTCGTGCATGAGCAGCAAGGAACATGTATTCAGAGTTTCTTTGAAGGTGTCACTGCCTGTGGCAGGGGGTTGGAACTGGGTGACGTTTAAGGTCCTTTCAAACCCAAACCAGTCTGTGATTCTGTGATTTAAAAAATCAATGGTTATCACAAGCTCCTCCTGTATCGCACCAGAAGTGCTGGCTCTACTTTTCAGACTCAGCTCAAGTCCCTAAAGAGGTGCACAGAAAAGAAGACTTATTTGCAGCTTTTGTTTCACATACATCTATAGTGAGTATTGTGAATTAGGATTGATCTTCCTGTGCATATTTTCATCTATAAGGATAGTGTAGTGGCGGTTCCCACTGAATAAATAATAGCAGTAAAACCTTCCCTCACTACAGTATGTACAATATATTTAAGTTTCCCATACTGCTTGAGCAAGACAAATTATTGTCAGAAATTATCCATATAAAATCTTGACTTGAGAAAATAAATAATCGGGTATAAAAATTAATCACTTTTCATCACATCTAACACAGGAAGGAGCCCAACTGTTGGTGAGTTGCTTGGACTATGAAGGCTCCAGAAAAAAAATAGAATAATGCTGAAATGCATATGGCTTCTTTCTTAGAAACAATTCACCTATATCCCCCAAAACCCCAAGGCTTCAAAGCAGATGAAGAAAGTGGCAAAAATGGACAAATATACTTGGTGTTGGCATATGCCATAGAATCCCAGACTGGTTTGTGTTAGAAAGGACCTTAAAGCTCATCCAGTTCCAACCCCCTGCTACAGGCTGGGACACCTTCCACTAGACCAGGTTGCTCCAAGCCCCATCCAATCTGGCCTTGAGCACTGCCAGGAGTGGGACAGCCACCGCTTCTCTGGGCAACCTGGGCCAGGGCCTCACCACCCTCACAGGGAAGAACTTCTGCCTAAGAGCTCATCTCAGTCTCCCCTCTGTCAGGTTAAAACCATTCCCCCTTGTCCTATCCCTACATGCCCTTGTCCAAAGCCCCTCTCCAGGTTTCTTGTAGCCCCTTTAGGCACTGGCAGCTGCTCTAAGGTATCCCCAGAGTTTTTATATCATATACAGTCAGAAAGGGGTTTTGTACCAACAGAATGGACCTACTTTGCCATAAGATGAACCTGTACTGGTACTGCTGTTCAAACGCATGTAATTGGATAAATCACTGAGTGATCCCATGAAGTTTATCAGCTTCCAAACAAAGGCTTTACAGGTGCTAGAAAGAGATTGAGTGTACTAATTGTGATTTTCTGTTGAAGCTAAGTGCTCAAACTTGTCTCTTTTGTTTTTACAACTGCACTACAGTGAAAAACCCTTAAAGCCCCATCTGAGTAAGGCTGTATTTTACTAAGCCCAGTAAAAGCAGTACAACGCCATTCTTCTGTTCTAAAAAAAAAACATTTTAAAGGTCCAGAAAAATAACGCTCTAAAGAGCTATTAATGACAGCCTAATAGCGCAAGGATTTGCAAAACCCTCATGTCTGGCTTTAAATCCATCTGCTAAGTGCTACTGTCACTCCACCACCATTTCTACTTTAATCTGAACTTCTGTCTAGTGATGGAGAGAGGTGTTTATTTCCCTCCAGAATAAGTGGTAGCACCTGCAAAAGTCTCCAAAAGTCTCCGTGATATGACACATCACCAACTGTCTTATGCGATAATAAGTCTCTCCTTCCACATTCCAATGTTGTTTTATCCAATGATTAGATCCATGAATATGAGTCTTGTCAAGCATGAAGTGAGGCACATCACTGCAATACTCCACTCTTTGTGTCATCTGTACAAGCCTGCTGCTCAGCTGAAAACAGTGTGCTAGCTCTGCCAGGCCAGCCCGGCTCTCTGCCTTTCCAGATGGGCAATGTGGTTGCATGTTGCTGCTGCTCCTCCAAGGAGCAGCATTCACAGAAATTACTTGCATCAGAACCCTCATTAACTGACATTCGAGTGGTCCTGATTTAGATCACAGGAAATTTCACATCAAGTCCTGACTGGGCTCGCACAGGTACAATAACATTTTAATAACTCTGAATTGAACTACTCAAGTCTTCTGCAAAAGCAGAAAATCCCACCAAACACACTAGCATGAGATTTGTTGATATAAATAATTTCTAATAACATATACATTGTTATTCTGATAGCTAACAGATTAAGTTCTGCATGGAAAGATTGTTTTCCCTTTATGATAAGTTAATGGGGAGGGAAGAAGAAGAAAAGGAACCTCAAACCAAAACAATTTCATCATCAAGAGAAATAAGGAGTGGCATAGTGAGTCTGCAAAAGGTACGTAAGCATGTCTGTAGAAATCACAGGCTCTAATTCAGGTCTGGCCCCACATAAGCTTATGCTGATATCTTCTTAACACCCACAAACCTCACCTTTGCTATCCTCTATGCCTAGCTTGGGATACTGCTTTGAGGGGCAGTCTCCCCAAGGTGGAGACAAGCCTTGGGGGTCTGTAAACTTCCTTGCTGCTATGGTCTTCTCTAAGCACATGGTTCTGGTTTCCTTGTCTTCTGCTAATCTCCCCTCTTTCTCCCTTTGAATTGCTCCATGCAGAACATCATGCTGGCCTGCAGAAGACACCCAGGTCTCCTAATGCTTGTGGGATGAAGTTTATAACACAAACTTTTTAGAAATAACACTATTCTATTTTAGAATAACACTGTGCGCAAAACAGCTATTTCCTAACCTTGCTGGGCACTGAAGCCCACTTTCTGCTGTTGCTTCAGCTTTCATGGCTGTTGTCTTCCTTCACTGTTCTCATGGTTGCTTTTCCCCCCTCTAATCAACACTAGAGAGTGAGCAACTGCTGCTCTGTGAGCTCCTGCACTCCTTCCTTCTGTCACGGCACTCAGGCAGCCTCTTGTCAGCAGGATGCCAGAGAGCCTCACAGGCATTAACTTATTAGCCCTCACATCCCCTGATGATACGGGCAGCTATTATTATCCCCATTTACTAGGTGGTGGGAGGGGGAACAGAAACTCTTCCAGATGAATAATGCCAACCCAAGGGCATGCAGGAAGCACACCAAGCTGGTTTCTTACTCTCTTGTTTCTAAGGTCCTCCTGAGGAAGACAATGCCTCTTTGCAGCTGGGAAAAATATCATTTTGTTTAATAGTCAGTACTTATCCCCATGCAGCAGCAAGAAGATCAGTAGAGTTCTTAGTGTAAGCATTAAATGTATTTGGGAGAATAAGGGAGAGCATCCTCCAGTGTGCAGGGCCCGGAAACAGGAATCTTCAGGTCAGACAAAGAAATAGCCATCAGTTCTCAGCAGACTAATCTTGGGCAGATTGTTTATTTTGCCTTTGTGCTAAGTGCTCCATCTGTTGGGACAGACAAGCTATGCCCTTGAAACGTCCTTGCCACAGAGGGGATGTCAGCGGCCAAGGATGCGTCTGACGACATGGCTCCCGCCTCGCATGCTGTACGCCATCATGGGTGGGTCTACCCTTTTCCTGAACAACCAACATCACTCCAGCTTAAACACACCAGGTGAAAACTCCTGTCACATCACAAAAGAGACTAGCCTTGAGCAGGAAGGTGACAGAGTATCACTCTGAGGGAAGGAGAGAGGTGGTCAAACCCTGCTTATTTATGGAACAGAAGTTGTTCAATTTCTTCCCATCTGCAATTTTTCCACCTACAAAATGGTCATAATGATTACACATGTTCATGGCTGTTGCAGAGACTTGCTTTTCCACAATAGGAAGTTAAAGAAGTTTAGATTTTATCCTGCTTCTAAAAGAAAATAAAATATCTAAACCACTCTTTGTGGTTGTTGTTGCAAAATGGATTCTGTGTTTAATAGCCATGCCTAAAAATGAGTAACTTAAGTTTTCAAATGAATTGGAAATGTAAAATTAAGGCACCTTAGTGCAACTCTATTTGAAAAACCAGGCAGACATTTAATCTTGCGTGAAAGACATTTGCCCTCCCGCCCAGATAGTTTGATGCAGTCCAGATGTTTATTGTATGATGGGTGTGTACCTTCTGTCTCTGATGAATAAACCAGCCCAGATCCTTGAGTTACTTTTTTATTACAGCTTAGGAGGATTTAAACCTGGTTTATTCTAGTCTGTCTACTCACATTATTATGAAAGATGGGGAAATCGCAATAGGAAAAGGCTGGCTTAGGTCAGTATTGTAAATTGTGTTGCCTAGGCAAACTCAGCCACAACATTCATATATTCAAAGGTTTTTAGCCTGCAAGAATATAATAAGCTGAGACTTCAAAATTTCTGGTTTTGCAAAAAAAATAAATCTGAAAGCAGCCTATATTACATATTTTGGTGCTTAGTCTGAGGTTTTATTCCAAAACAGAAAGCTAGAGTCATACAGCAATGGCAAAAAAAAAAAAAAAAGAAAGATTAATTAAAATCTGAATCAAATATATGCCACTCTGGGTAACCTGATGTTTTGGTTTGAGATGTGAGATGGGTCACACTCCATTTCATGTGCTCAGCTGTAGCTAGTATGTCCTTTGTGTTTGGCCAACAGCTACTTTATTTACCTGAGGAATATGCTGTCTTCAGAAACATGCATTCATTTTATTTTTGTGGCAGCACAAGCTGTCAGAGCTGTCAGTGTGCTCTCAGTGCTCTCTCACAGGATCTAGGCTGCTATTTCTTGTTCTGCTAATAGGACGTACATGTCATTGAGAAAGCCTGTAGTTGCTTTTCATGTAATGGCAAATGTAGCAGGTAAGAGATGATATAACAGATGTTCCTCTGTTATACCTGGGCATTCCTTGCATGGCACACCTGGGAGCCACAGAATCACAGCCTGTTTTTGGTTGGAAGGGACCTTAAAGCTCATCCAGTTCTAAACTCCTGCCATGGGCAGGGACACCTTCCGCTAGACCAGGTTGCTCGAAGCTCCTCTGGACTCATGCAAACAGCTCCACTTCCTTTTTGCATTGGGTGCACCAAAGCCTTCCTGTACCCAGAAGTGTACTCTGAGACTTGTACTGTGATTTCCCCATGAACCAAAGGCTACCCATCTCATAGATTCCCAGACAGTTCTTCAGGTCTATTTTTTGAAGGTGGGCCCAAGATTTTGCATTCTACACTCATGAGGGACCTCTCAACTTCCATGGGCTTTCAAATATGATAGAAAACACCCACTATTATCCATCTTTTCTCTAGTTTCCTCTTTCACTACTAATGTGGTAACACAAGAATTTATAAAGGGGGAGGATTTGGTCTTTCTGTTCCACAGTACAGTCAGAACAGCAGGCATTTATCCTTCATGAAACTCTTTATTTCAGGAGTGTTGAGTGGCACTAGGAATAAATTTCTCTACGGTGCTCTGGCTTATTTCCTTATCTCACTTATATGTGTGATAATTCAGTCACCCTGGCATTCTCCAGGCTCTATGAAATGCCAAGCAACCAATTTATTCATTGTTTTGCTCTTCCTGCTTTCCTACATGAATAGGTTCCTAATTATAGAAATATACCTTGGAGGTTTGTCTGGTTTTGCATGGATTTCTGCCGGTGCTTACTACCACAACTGACAGTGTTAGCAGTGACTGTGAGATTATTTCTAATGATTTGGTAGCTTTATCATTATGCATCTTTCTGGATTTGTTAATACATACCACATACCACCTTTGTTCTGCATAACTAACCTAGAAGGTAGCCAAAAGCTATTTAGATATTGGAGATTTTGTGTTTATTTGTGTATTTCCTTGTTTTTGATCAAAACCACAAGTTGCCATCTGTCTGAAAGGGAAATGGCAATTAGCCATGATAACTACTAGCTGAATTAGAAAGTTTTGCTTTTCTTACAATTCCACCATTTTCAGTGTACAGAGTGAGTATGGTGGCATAAATATTTTCTCTCTTCAAATACAAATGCTTGATCTATGCAGTCATTCAATGAATTCAATATAGGACTGGTATTGTAATATAGTCACTGAATAAATGATATTTAAAGAAAAATATGAGTATATGAACAATTTGGGGGGACTTGAAGTCAGGATTTACAGGATGTTTGATACACTCTGGTAACCGCTCTTAGGCAAGATCTTACCTTGAAATAGCACATTCTTCATATGAACTACTTTACTCTGCAATAAAAGCTGGATCACTGTAGGATAGAAAGATATATTCAGCCCTTAGCTGGCATGCTATAAAAAAGATTAACCAATTTTTTTACCCATACTATCAGAGGGCTGGAGCACCTCTGCTATGGAGACAGCCTGAGAGAGTTGGGCTTGTTCAGCCTGGAGAAGAGAAGGTTCAGGGAGACCTTAGAGCAGCTCCCAGTGCCTAAAGGGGCTACAAGAAACCTGGAGAGGGGCTTTGGACAAGGGCCTGTAGAGACAGTACAAGGGGGAATGCCTTTAACCTGACAGAAGGGGGACTGAGATGAGAACTTAGACAGAAGTTCTGCCCTTGCGAGGGTGGTGATGCCCTGGCACAGGTTGCCCAGAGAAGCTCTGTGTTCACGTTGTCAGTGAGGAATATGTCACAAGAGGTTACTGAAAGGTTCCCAGTTTCATGTTTTTAAAATTATAGCCATTCAGAAAAGCTGGAAGACAGTTGTATCTCCCCTCCACCATTGCCCTTAATTTCTGCCATAAAGGTGCTGCACAGAGGTGAAGAATGGGTTGTCCTGGCTGAGTTCTATTAGGAACAAACAAGTTGAAATAAGTAAAATATTCCCTTACAGCTGTCATCATAATAAAAGTGGTCATTGAAGGGAACCTGAAAAAAGAACATCAGAAGGAGAAATGCTCAATTTCACTGTGCAAGTAAGTGGAACAGATGAAGGGGTAGATTAAGTCTTATACTCTCCTGGGCCCAGACTTTACCCAATGACAAGAAATGCAACATGGAATTATTGGAACAAGTCCAGAGGAGGGCCATGAGGATGCCCAGGGGACTGGAGCACCTCCTGTATGAAGACAGGATGAGAAAGTTGGGGCTGTTCAGCCTGGAGAAGAGAAGGCTGC
>JARCZZ010044175.1:76947-94277 GCA_030323915.1 Brotogeris chrysoptera
AATTCTTTACTGTAAGGGTGGTGAGGCACTGGAATGGGTTGCCCAGGGAAGTTGTGAATGCTCCGTTGCTGGCGGTGCTCAAGGCCAGGTTGGAGAGAGCCTTGTGTGGCATGGTTTAGTGTGAGGGGTCCCTGCCCCTAGCAGGGGGGTTGGAACAAGATGATCTTAAGGTCCTTTCCAACCCTAACTATTCTATGATTCTATGATTCTACACGGAGCCTTCCTACACCAGCTTCCCTATCCTTAATGCCGCTCTGGGCACTACTGTAGCAACCTGACACTGAAAGAGTGATTTTCAGTGCGCTCTAACCTGAGTCCTGCTGAGAGCCCCTCCTGATTGCTCTTCTTGTAACTGTTTCTGCTGCAGAACCTCCTCTTGTCCCAGACACATATTCAAAGTATGAATATGTGAGGAATAGGGAAGCAAGAACCAGCATGCAGCAGCTGGTTATATTCATTCAAGGGGACTCCAAAACCAGCTGTTATCATCAACTTCCCATTGACAGTGGCCAGAAAAAACAGAGCAAGGGCCAGGATATATTAAAGTGTTAACTGCAGGCTGCTATCTATGCTCTGCAATTATGAGTGCTATAGAAACTTGTATGCTTTTCTTCATCACACTGCTGTACTCCCATGCCAACATGTACATAGCAGATTTTTTTTTTTTTTTATCTTAAGCATGTCATTGCTTACTTGCTTTCTTGAAAGTCAGCTGCTGGGGTGGGAAACTAAGACGACCAGATGTTTTACTTTTCATGCTGAGGAAGTGAAATTAGAGATCTTCCTGAGCTTTTTTGTGGAAGAAAGTTCAGAAATATGAGGAAAGTTATACTTTTAACCCTGTGCAGCTTAAGCATTGAACCCAGTAGTTCATAATCACTGGTAAAAAAAGAGAGAGGAATAAATGGTGTTTAAGCAAGGAAGGGAAGGGGAGAGCAGGAGGAAGAAAATGGGATAAAGATCACCATTCTCAGTTATGGCTTGAAAATGTATCACCTTTGTCTGCATTAGGTAAATCTCTACTACTTAAATATTACTGATTTACAAGTCCAGCAATGTTTATAATTTAGAACAGATATTTCTACGTCTGGCCTTAAAGAGCTGATGCTATGAGGTACCCACTGATAAAATGGATACTTGCCTTTTTATTGTGAAATGTCCACATGTTGTGGCTGGCATGTTAAATACATGTAAGTACAGAAATCTCAGTAACTTTCTTGCAGACATGCTTTTCTTAAGGAATATCTGACAGTCTTCAAAAGGGCTATTGCAGTATCAAGTCAGAGGATAAGAGATTTTAGGCAATCAGCCTAGAGTAGGAAGGTTTCATATTCTGCCAACTCTCAGCAATAAGTGCGGCATGAATGAACATTCATAACATGGCTGTATTTAGTTTCTCTATGTTATCACAAATGGGAAATTAAACATTTTGTCTCATGATAGAATACATTTGCTAGCTTCCACCCGTGTTCTTTAAATTTCGTTTTTGCTCATAACAAATATATTCCTCATTCAACTGCAGCTTCTTTCTCATCTATATCTTACTTTTTGTGTCATGCTGTGATTGAATTGTATTTCTAGGTGGACACTGGCTCCAACCATAACTCCAAATTCAAACCCCATTCAACTCTAGGACTGCTTAGATTTAACCTTTAGCCCAGATCTGAAATTTTTCAGTTGTCTTCTGTCTTTTAAATACTCCAAATCACATTGCTAGAGCTAAAGACCTCTGGACTCTTAAGGGTTTGAAATGAGGATCCATATCAAATTCAGAGCTTGAGCTCATTTCTTGGAAGAAGTAGTGAGATCCAGGCATGAAGCCTCATGTATGGTTTCTAGCACTCTTTTGCTGATATCTTTAACACTAATTCATGGAACCACCTTTTTAGTTCAAACTTGTATATTCAGGCCTTACTTAGCCTTCCAGCCCAACTATGAGCACAAGGAATGCTCCAAAAATGAAATTCCAGAAGTAACCCTACATTTGAACATCAGCAGTAACATTGTTTCACAGGAATAGGGGGAATAAAGGAAGCCAGAAATGTCCAAAAAGCAGTTGTTTATTATGTCATTTGTCACATGAGCTTCACAATGCCTAGGAAAGCAGTCATTATGAAGTTAAAAGGTCCAAACACCTCTCCTAACATGCAAGACCCAGTGTGTGTACAATACAACTTCTCTAGGTCTGCTCTTAAATCTTCTGGAACAGCTCAGACAACAGCATGGGATAGGTCCCAAGCTACTGAGGGGGGTCATTTTGGTGCACAGCAGGGATGGCAGTGTACTTAACCAAACTGAAACCGGAACAGAGCAAACAGAGGGCAGCTCTGAGCTCCCAGTTGACGGCCTGCCTTAATTTTTTTTCTTCTCCAAACTAGCACAGCAATAAGTGTTAAAAAATGCATATATTAGAAAGATAAAAATCTATGGTTTCTAGTGTTTGCTTATTAAAAACTTCACGCCACTTTTTTAAAAAAAAAACAACCAACCAAAAAAAACCACCTCTTTTCAACAGATAAACCCTTAAAGAATATTCCTGCTGGAAAAAGAATATTACAAAGAAGAAAATAAAAGGCTTATGAGACTGTTTTAGATGTTTTTATCCCCTGGTGATATATTTATGAAGCATCAGCCTCAGGAAAATTGACAAAGGGAATGACAGAAATACTCTTTGGAACCCAGGGAAAATGCAAAAAAGTTTTAATGCCAAATGATGGCCATTCTTGTTTTCTTCATTAGAAAAAGCATGCTTCCTCTTGTATTATTAAAAACAAATGAATATTTTCTGTACCAAGAAATATAGATTCACTGAGTAAGTGGCCTGAACTGATTTAGGCAATGATGAAGCCCTTTTTGCAACCTGGTCTCTACTCACATATAGGTGCGGAATTTTACTCCTTGAACATGCCAAAATTTGGGGGTTTTTTCCACTGCATTAGAAAATACAGATTCTCTTCTTTCCTCCTGTTACAGGCAAAAAGTAAGGAAAAAGCTTCGCTGTTTGCACATACCGTTTTTTTTTTTCTCAATGTGAATTACAGTTGTTTTTCAAACATCTCATGTGTCAGTAAGTTTCAACATAAGATGCCATAATGTAAAAATCTGTTTCTCTGCCTGTCAACCTGCTTTGCTTTACCTAAGCACAGGCTGTTGTACAAGAAAAGGGCCTCTGCAGCTAAGAAACAGCGTGACCAAGAATACCTGTCTGGGACTTCTGACCTGCCTCTTCATCTCCTCGGGTTTTGACTCTTTGCCACTCATGAAAGAAAATGCAGCCACAGGGTAGATATTCTCACTTGCCCATGACCTAGAATTATACTAATGAATCCTGTCTCATTTCTTATAAGAAAAGCAGTATCTTCAAAGAGAAGAAGGTATATTCCTTTCATTGCTTTCTTAGAGTTACTTGGGAATGACTAAAACAATGGATATTACAGCGTTGTTAGTACTAACTTTTTAACTGGAGAGCTTGGCATGTCTTACTCTTTTTCTTACACTTCCAGTGGAAGGAGAAGCTGAAACCAAGACCAAATATTTATAAGCTACAGAAAAAACTCTGGAATAACTTAAAACTGATTCTTCGAAAGTGTGTTCTTAAGTCCTCAAAAAATTGCTTAACCTGACAACCACATAAAGAGCTCCTTGTGGAACAACTTATAATGCTGAAAGATTTCTTTAGAACGAAATATTATCTGTCTGAATTGCTAATCCACCACTTGATGTTAATTTAATTGAGTAAATTATACCTAATAATATTCTATACATTTTTGCAATAAAATTCCTGTGAAAAAAGTTGTTGATGATGGATATGTCGTAAATCTGTAAACTTGTAAGAGACTGAGGGCACCTAGTTAACTTATCAGGACAGAACTAAAGAAAAGCTAAAAAAAAAAAAAAAAAAAAGAAAAAAAAAAAGAAAAAATACAAGGTTTTTTGTTGTTTTGTTTATTTTTTTTCCCCCTGGTTTGTTACATAGTGCATTTTATTTGTTGTACTCACTGCAATATGATGTCATGCAGACAAAGAACATGAGCAGCTTTAAAAGGGCTTAGAGACATTCATGCAGGAAAGCCCATTAAGGTATATGCTGGTGATAATGGATGCACTGTAAACCCATATCTTGTCTGCAGCAGCCTTTTATCAGCAATGAGTCCCTTATGTGTGGTTGGGAATACTGACCTCCAGACATCTACAGCAGAGGGGGTGACCTGGGCAGGAACCTGAACCTGATTGGTGTGCTCCAAATGGTATCACACCAGGAAACAGCACTGCAGCACTTCATCACTTTTTACTGACACTAAAAATGAAGGTAGACTAAGGACACTGTGTTCTTAATCCCTTTCAGAGGGAGCCTACTAGAAGGCTTCCTTCAAAGGAAGAGGCCAGTGAAAAGGCCATGTAAATTAGTCATCAGTGTGTATTCCAGTGAGTCCCACGCACTGCACCGGGACATCAGAGCCCTGCCAAGGGTATACCCATGGCTCTCTGTAACCTTACACATACACTTCAACTTCCCAAAGAGCTGTGTATCAGAAGGAGGTTGGAAAACCCTGAGCCTCCAGCACGTGCACATACTAGAGCTTGGTAAACCAATTTTTCATCATTTTTTTGGCGCAAGACCGAAAACCTTTCTACAGTTTCCCAAATACTTTGCAGATCCCTACTGACATGCATATACAACATATGGCTGCACATCGATCTCTAACCTAGCTGGAACTGGAAGCAACCCAGCTGCATGATGTCGATTTCCGAGTGAGCTAATTTACCCTGATTGAATAAAAGGTCCTGCTGCGCTGCTTGATGAGGTGGCTTCTGCTTAACTGGCTTTTCACTTCACACTGCCTCATTCTCTGTAGGCTTCCTAAATGTGCTACCCCTATCCTCCCCCACTACCCTCCCATGACTCCACTGATCTGCCCTTCAGCGCCGGGCCATAATAATTGACCCACTGACCTCGGTGTTAAGCATAGTTCAAAGGAAGTCCTAGAGACCACCAGCAATCTCCTCAATTATTATCACAGTTTCCTGCTGCTCGTCTCTCCTTCCACCCCCAGCTATACCTTCTCACCCTGAACAATAGAGCAGGAGAAGGCATCACATGCCCCACTGGTGAGGACCAGCTAGCTTTGCCTAATCCATTTAATTTTCTGCAGCCCTCCTACTGATGACAGCACGAAAACTGAGACTTGCCAGAGGATGTTCTAAGCTTTACAGAATAATTCTGCAGCTCAAAATTCATCAGATCAGCAACAGCATTTTGTACCATTTTGTTCTACTTTTCTTTTAGTGTGGAGCATGAAAAAGCTGCCTTGTACTGTGTCAATTCCATATATAAAATTAACTGTAAAGACATATGGAACAGCCCTCTTTAGCCTATGGGTTTCCTGCATGCTCTGTCTTCACTAAATCCCCAAAGAAGCATTTTTGGATGAGCATTAATACAATTTCCTAAACTAACTGCACTGCTATGTACAATTTTTTTTAAAGAAAAAAGAAAAGAACAACCACAAAACCCAACAAATTAGCACAAACAAAACCAAGCCGAATAAAACAAGAAAACCCTCACTCTTTTTCTTTTCTTTTTTATTAAGTACACTCATAAGTATTCTGAACTTTTCACAGGATTTTAACACTCTGGCCTTAGCCAGCTGAGATGCTGACTCATGTGCTCCTATGATGTATTGCTCTTGACAAACTGAAAACAAGTTTAAACCCATAAGACAGGAATCTTGCAAGTAAGAATGACCAATACGATGCAGTTCAGTCCTGCGAGATATTGGGTAATTCTATAAACATTTGCAGAAGGTTGCTTCACTTATCATTGGCTTTCATCCCTCTGTAGATAGTTATCCTGAAGTCTCTTATGCAAAGAAACCATTTTGGCATCCAGCACTTAGATTATTATGCTACCTTTAGGACCATGACAAAAATAATTTCAGTATGAAATTTATCCATCCAGCACAGGCATAATCTGCACTTGCAAGAATGTGCTGAGCTAATAGAAGGGATTCTAAAATATTTTTAAAAAATCTGATTTAAAGTGTATGTTCATTATTGACTAAAGAAAGGAGTAATCATGACTGTATAAAGAATTAAAAGGATATATAAGAAAAAAATAGTTCTTCCTCTAAAACATGCAGCTATAAAATTATAAATACGAATAAGTCTTACAAAATCAGTATCGTGAGGAATAAGATGGACATCAATGAGCAGTATGTAGAACCAGCTGGAAATTAATGTTTTTCCTAATCAATAGGACTCAGAATCTATTCTCTCTCCTTCCCCCAGGCTACCTTACAATAAGATGAGCTAATGTAACAGTAGAAGAAAAATTCCAGATTCCAAGAGACAAACTAGCACAGATAGGATCAAAATGTAAGAGCAACCACAGAAGCATAAACACAATACATGGCCGTGGCCAAGGACAGATGCTTCAAGGAGGAGATTTGAAACAGGAGGAACCTCACATAGTTCATTTCCCCATCTCCTACCACTGGCACTTCTGAGCCTCTCTGAGCTGGAAACAACACTTGGACCATCCCATGTAGTAACAGTCACCAAAAGAGTTATCCTTTACAAATATGTCTAATCCCCTCCAAAACAAAATTGTTTAGATTTTTGGCACCTATCATCTTCTTTGACAATGACTTCCACATCTGCATTAGGCATGGCTCAGTATGTTGACTTAAGAAAGACATTCATGCATATATCAGGGCAAAGAATTGGATATGGATTTAAGAGCATTTTAATTCTCCGTACACATTTGTTATAGGAATAACCACAGAAAAACTAGCTGTAAAACTTGCTGTCCAGAGATTATGAAACAATGAAGACTAAATTCCACAAGGCACTGTAAAAATGTCCAGCAGAATAACTTAGATTGAGTGAATTAATAAATCTGCACTGTTGATCCCATGGCTGTACCTGAATCAAGATCATGCACCAACAGATGGCACACTCTTTATCTATTTTCCTTGCATGAACTGCTCTGGTATTAATTTGTACATACAGGGAAACAGAACAGGAGAGATGAACACAATTCTATACTTTGCTCAGGCTAAACCATTCATGAAGCATAGCTCACAAGGTGCGATGGAGATGTTGGAGCAAGTCCAGAGGAGGTCACGGAGCTGCTGCAAGGGCTGGAGCAGCTCTGCTCTGGAGACAGCCTGAGAGAGCTGGGCTTGTTCAGCCTGGAGAAGAGAAGGCTCCAGGAGACCTCAGAGCAGCTGCCAGTGACTAAAGTGGCTTCAAGAGATCTGGAGAGGGGCTTTTGACAAGTGCCTGTAGGGACAGGACAAGGGGCATGGCTTCAACCGAACAGAGGGGAGACTGAGATGAGTTCTTAGGCAGAAGTTCTTCCCTGTGAGGGTGGTGAGGCCCTGGCACAGGTTGCCCAGAGAAGCTGTGGCTGCCCCATCTTTGGCAGTGTTCAAGGCCAGGTTGGACTGGGCTTGGAGTAACCTGGTCTAGTGGGAAGGTGTTCCTGTTGAAGCCCCTACCTATGAAGAAGGCTACATCAAGTAAAATGGTGAAACCAGCAGTATTGCACACAGGTCTTCTACACATATATAGCAATCCTTATAATTAGATGAAAAATACCTTAACAACAGCAAGCAGGATGCAGCATTATACAAGCAACATGAATTGAAGAATGCTACTGGGACTGTGATGCATAGAGCTGAATCTGTTTAATCCAAATGCAGCAAAGTGTAATGCATAATTGCACACTCTGTAGAGGAAGGTCAAAATACAGCCCTCTTCCATTCCCGATAGTAACTGAAATTTTGTTCTGATACTAAACTGTTGAAAACTTCAGAGGATTCTTTTACTTGAAGCGACTATATGCCGAAGTGCCAAACCAGAATAAACCTAGAGAGTTATTTGGTACCACTCAGTTGTGATTAAGCAGGCATTCTCATGAACAAAAAAATAAGGACCCTAAACATTCTCAATGTAATCTGATGATGCAATTCCTCATTGCTGTCAAAGTGACTAAAGTTTCCTTGAGAAGGCTCCTGGGACACCGGAAATCTCTTCAAATTAAATGCATGCAATAGGACCCAAGCTGTAGCATTTAATAACCACCAAACAAAAGCTCTGAACCAGATAAATATTACCCAAGCCTAAGTCCAAACAGTTCACAGTGTCAGAACAGGAAATCCTAAAATTTTACTAGGATTGACATGGAAGGGAGTGAAACTAACTTCTCCTTACATGTGATCAAAGGAAAAATAAAGCCAAATATTTCAAGGGTTACATTTCTAGCAGTGGGCTTTATCACTTGTTTCACCTTGGCTCACAAGAATTTCAAAGCTGTAAAATTAATTGTTAACACTAGACTTTAAATCATCTTCTGTATGAAAAGTGAATGTATTTGAAGTGATTTCTTTAGGAAATAACAATTATACTGAATAATGTTTCAAATACAATTAGCTTCTTTTATTTTCATATGTTTTATTAAAAAGAGAAAATTCAAATTTAAAGTATTCTGAATACTCCATTCATCACTTATTTTCAATGTTTTTCTACAGAAAAAAACAGGTTGAACTTTCTTCTTTATGATTTTCAGGTAAAATCAGGATCAGTGTTGAATACCAAAGTTACCCTAAGTGAGGTCGCTTCTATAAGATATTGTTTGATTTATTATTGCAGCATTTTGATGATGCAAAATTAACTTAATGTTCTTATTAGCATCTTGTATGCACTGTGTACTAATGCAAATGGGCATCCAAAATGTAACTCAAGGTGGGTTTTGGTGTATTTTTTTTTTTATTTTTTTTTAAAAGAGTATGTAAAACCATAATCTTGCACCAGATTATCAGACGCTTGAGATTTCTCACACATTTATCTGATCTAAAACTTTAGTCAGCAGAGTGGATTATTTTTATCAGAAAAGAAAGGAAAAAAAATGTTGTTCACATTTATACATTAATATGTTACAGTAAAGGCTTCACATGTTATGGAGAGATTGCTGCCACTTCAAAATTTAAATGATAAAATAATTAACTTGTCTAAAAAAAAACAAAAAAGGGGAGGAATTCAAAGGAAAGTAGCTACAGGCAATTATTGTATTAGCAGTAATATCCTCCTTTCAAAATAGAAATTCTACTTTAAAATGTCCTGTGGGTTATGGATTTGCTTCTGATGTCAACGGAAGGAAAGCAGGTTTGCTTCTTGCTCTTTGAAGAAACACAGTTCATCACTGTCTTATCTGACAAGTAGTCATTATACTTCTTACTGAAGTCAATTCTTAGCTTCATGGGAGGTGCTCAGCAGAGCTCCTGCTATGGAATAATAGCACCTTTCCTGGAAAAGTAATGCTGAAAGAAAAGTGGAATTTACTATTCCATGAAGACACTTCATTCTGCAAATTACTTACTAGAGCCAAACCTATGCTTGCCTTATTGAAGCCAAATCCATTTGCACAACTAATGCTTACAGTTTCACAGTCAGGTTTTAACATCTAACTTTTGCCACCCACTGCGCTTGTTTTAAATATTAAATTTTCAGTAACATTATTTATTCTAGTGCAAGTTCTACAGCCTAGGAGCAAGACTTTCAAGTGGCTTAACAAAGAAAACTGCACAATTGTTCAATCACTTAACAAAACTCTTCCCGGATTAATTCATATTGTGACTTTTTTTTTTCTTGAACATAAAGATGTAGCCTTAATGGGCTATTCAAATAAAAATTGACAGAATTGCACGAGCAGAAGCAGAAAATGTCAGCATACTGCCACGGAGAAGAATTCAGTCCTGCCACTTTACCTCCTCTTCCCGCTGCATATTTCTTAAATTGATGATAGAAATGCAGCTGTATCTCTGGCAGTTTAACAGCACCCATGTCACCGAAGCTATCCATAACTATATGGCCTCAAAAATTACTCATACGTAAATCTTTTGTGTGGCGCTCAGCAGACTAATGTACATTACAGGAAGCACAACATCCATTCCTTCCATATCCTAAATGTCAGGGGGAAGGAAGGGAGAAAGGCGAGAGAAAAGATTTTTATCCTTAAAGGCAGATGTGAGAAAAAGATGGGTAACTCTCTGCAACAGCTGAATTGTTGAATGAATAGTCCCATGTGCCTGGGTAAACTTTGCTTGCAGTGTCCCAACTTAAAAAGCTTTTATGTACTTCCTCCTATCTCAGTCCCAGTCCTCTCATTCCTTCACAGCTGTTGCCAGTGTTACGTCCTCAAAGTACAGGCAAGAATGTGAGATAGGCAGTCAGATGGCAGGATTTTTAGTCTAGACAGAAAGGATTAAATCAAACTATTAAGTGTTCTTGGTGGCAAGAATGAGTGTTATGACCTTTTTCTCCAAAATAAAAAAAAGAAACAAAACAAAAAGCCAAAGCAAACCAACAAAATGCCACACAAAACAAACAAAATCAAACAGAACAATCAAGAATGTCTTGGCAGAAGTACAATGCATATAATGGGCATCTGTGCTATCTAATAAAATTAAGTAGATATGAGAGATTTCAAAACCCTATGAAGATAACATGAAATAACCTTGTGTAGGTCACAAAGCAAATAAGCATCTTTAATTTCAGATATAACTCCAAGACACCCACTTATTCAGTTATGTCTTGAACTGCCCCTACCTTTCACTATCTCACTAATGATGGCCCCGTGGGATCATTCTCCATGTTCAGAGGACTCTCAGAACAGATCTCTGGTTTCCTCATCAAGTTTGGACTTCTGAATGTGACTCCCTGAATGGCTCCTGAGAGTCACTAGCAGTTGTCTACTTCAATAAATCTTTGAAAAAGGAAACAAAGATGCATTGTTTAAATGTGCGCTGTCACTGTAGAAATAAATAAGTGCGATTAATGTTTTGCTTTACAGTGTGGTTTCTGTATTCAGAAGAAAACCTGGTCTATATCTGTTGTTCAGTCAAAATGTAATAATACAAATTGGTTATAAAGGAAGTTGTTTATACAAGCCTCTTTCCACCATCATTCCTTTCCTCTCTTCTCCACTATTATTTATTTTAAATTCTAGTTTAAGTGGATTAGATTTCATTCATAACCAGTATGTGATTGCATATTGCCAACATGCCAGCTTCTGCTAAGACCTCACTGAAATAAGCAGCTCCCCACCCTTCTGCTTGTCATATTATGAACTTTCCAATGTTTTCTATGATGATTAGGAAAGCATTCTAATATTTTTACATAAAATTTGTTAAAGGGTATTTCACAACCAGACCCTGGGTAGTATCAAATCACCTGCATATTGTACAAACACATAAACTAGCCTGCAGTAAAATAAAATCAACAAGATTGCAAGGTCATGTGCTCAAAAATCAGATAAGGTAAAGTTTAAAGTTGCCTGCGCGTATGATTAAAGGCAGTATCATAATCAATTACAGCAGCCTATCTATCTCCAGTCTTCAAGAAGCACTTCTGTTACAGTTCAGATCTGAGGGAAAAAGCAAGCTTAAAATATGACACTATATCTCCATGTGGCGTGAGTCATCACATTACGACCTTTTGAATCACTTAACACCTTGCCTAGCTCCTGAAGGGAAGAAAAGAACCGGCAGAAGTAGGCAAACCACTGCAACACTGTCAGCATCCACATAGGAACAGCAGGGTTTACAAAGGCTTGCTAAGAAAGAGGAGAGGGGCAGCCCAGGTCTACTCATGGTGCCAGCACACGGCTTCCTCTTGGTCTCTTCTGCTCTCTGCCCTCTGATTTGTCCTCTGCATTTCCACTCTCTGTCATGACATTTTTTCACTGTTGGGTATCCCGGCTTGGTTTACATATTCCCTTTACAAACTCAGCTGTGCCTTATTTCGATTTTTTCTGCCAACTCTTCATTTAGCAAGTCTCATTCCTTCTTTTTCTCTTCCTGACCGGCACTCACCACAGGTAGCCCTAGTTTACTGTTTTCTACTTCTCTGCGCTCAGTGGTTTCACTTCTTATTCAGCTAAGCCTACCTTTTTGCCTATACATCTGATCCTTATCACTTATGTTTCTCTTCTTCCATATCACACTGTGTCCCAGTCTTCTTATTATGCAATTCAAGACTCAACTTTTCCACTCCTCATCACCTAATCCCTTCTCACCCTCTAACTTCCAATTCTACTTTCCATTCACCATTTCACCTTCTGCCAGTTTCCACCTCCGTCCACTCCTCCCTGGGCTCCTTATCAGCACTCTTTTGCACTTTCACATCAGCATCCATGTCAAGCAGTCTCTGCCATCCTGTTGGAGTACATCAAGGAAGCACAGGATACAATCCAACCATGTATGAGATTACAGGTGAAACTGTAGCAGAGGTTCTGCAAATTCTGGACTTTGACATATTGAGCATGAACAAATATCTTCACCATTTCCAGAGTTCCAGAAATAATCTCCTTGAAATTACTATAATTAAATATTTTCAAAAGAGCTTTTGCTGCTAGCATTTAAGTTGCTAGAACTTCTCAGAGAAAAGTTGCCAGAATTCCTTCTAACAAGAACAAAATAACATGTTTTTATTCATTCTTTTTTCGGGGGGGGGGGGGGGAGAAAAAAAAAATCTAAAAAAACCCACCAGTTTCCTCATAATTACAGTTAGCCTGAGGCACACATCTCATCTGGAAAGCTTAAGTTCAAATGATTAATGTTCAGAATTCAAAGCAACAGGGAACTGAAACCAGTGAAAATACAGACACCTTTAATAGGTGGTGCAGCTAGTTACCGTCAATGCTAACCATGCATTTTGCTTTTTACTTTTAAAGCAAGATTCTGTATGTTGAAAATAAAATGCAAGTCACAGAATTACCAGGCTCTGAGCCCATTACCATTTCTGTAGTAAAAGCCACACAGAAATGCCATCTGCACTCTCCTGAATGTGCTACAACTCCATTTTCCAGAAAATATTTGCTTGTCTGAAAAAGGTTTTTTTTCTTAGATAGCCTATAAGGCAGATGTCTTCTGTATCTTTTATGCTACATCAAGTATTGTTCAGTTGAATGGAAGCTGTTTGTGAACTATCAAGGCCAAATG
This sequence comes from Brotogeris chrysoptera, assembly GCA_030323915.1. Lineage (NCBI taxonomy): Eukaryota > Metazoa > Chordata > Aves > Psittaciformes > Psittacidae > Brotogeris > Brotogeris chrysoptera. The sequence goes on from JARCZZ010044175.1 coordinate 89,952, forward strand.
GTGCCTTACTTAGATTAGCTGAGGCTCTGGCATTCTTCTACAGAAATATAACAAAGGGAACAGGGTCTTTTTCTAAAAACAGTACAAGGAGAAAAAATAGCCCCACCTCCCCAGTCTCGTTCCCTCTTATCTCTGACAACATGTGCAAGAGGATGTACCACAGTAGCAGAGAAATGGAATGGGATTATTGTATTATGACTCTATTTATACCACCAGGAGCAGAAAAAGCTATCGTAATAGCTGCTAATGGAAGAGATGTTATAACATGTCCTTTGTATTACTGAGATCTGTAGGCTCAACTTAAAATCCCTGCCATCAGGTCTGCTTCTTAGCAAATTTAGCTCTTCATGACTATTCACTATAAGAAAGACCTGTCAAGCAAAGGCCCCTTACTTCTATATTTGTATATTCTATGCCAAATATGCCATATTACTCAAGTACCCCTGAAATAAAGACTTATAAAAAACAGAGCCATAAGAACTATATAAACATACTAGCCATTTTAGTCTTTCTTGCATTTTGCAGGATGTGTCTTGTTGTCTTTATAAGGGTTCGATCTTAGAAGGTATTACATGCTTTGACCCCAGTCAAGGAAATAACATTCCTGTTAACTACAAACGTAATCATATGTTCAAGCTATGTGTAAAATTGAGGTGTCAGGTTTAGGCAAAAAAATCAAAGTCCAAATGACAGTTTTCCTCTGAGTTTATAAGTACTGTATTAAGAATAACACAACAGCCTGATTTTCAGAAAGGATCAAATAGTACTGCATGTACAAGTACAAGCTCCTTTGGTAATGTGGAAATAAGAGCAAAACAAAAGAAATTAAGGCTAGACAATTAGGCACTATAAAGGCTGCACATAATGAAAAAAAGCCAAGCCATTGCTTTCCAAAAAGTAACTTCTAGATCAGTGAAATTCTACTGATGTCTAGAGTGTTCCCCAAATTACAAATGTATCCATTTGGAATTGTTTCAAGTAGTTTCTCAGGATCACACAAAAGAATTTTTATAAGAGATACAGCTTTGGTTTCTGTTCTTTTATTTTAACTGGCAATCTAAAATCCCATACTGGTCATAGAAATAGCATGGGTTGTGATCCTGTGGTTGCAGAAAAGAGCTCCCTACACTAGTGGGAAAGAGTACTACAAGTGGAACACTTAGTTCCTTGTAGCATCCTTCAAATCAAGCAGATCATATTAACTACACTGCTATTGGAAGATTTTGCTTCTCCAAGACAGTGTAGGAGAACTCAGTAGAGATGATGTACAAAAGGTTCTATACTTTATTCTGAACACCTACAGTCTTAAAGAAAATATACATCCTATGAATTTTCAAGCCTCTTCTAGAAAAGTATTTAAACATACTATAAAATTAGGAAAATACTATGATAAGGTAATGGAATTTTTTCCCAGAAGTGCCTCATATTGCTTTATGAGCAAGAATTTCTTTCTAAATACACTGTCAATTTAATTAACAATTTCTAATATCTTTTGAGTCACTATGCCAATTCCAACACAGCTGAATCTAGACACCATACAGCAAAAGTCAAAGCTCTGAAGCTAATGAGTATCTGTATGGCTCTGAAAAAAATATATCCAGAGATTACCCAGTGTTTGGGTAAGTTTATTTTCTCTCTTTTAGTGCCAAGGATTTTTATCCCTTTCAAATATGATCATCTATAACAGCCAACAAATATATGCAAAGGCTGCTGTAGTGTAGTTTAGACAAAATTAATTCTACTTTCAATCAATCCTTTTTGCAAAAGTATTAAATGACAGCCAGCCAAAATTACTATTACATTTTTTTTTTTATCTATCTGAGGTGATTTTTTTATAACTAAGTAGAATTAAAGAAAAAAGTCCAGCTAAATGTAAAGCAATTCTTGCGGGTTTAAGATAGGTGAATGAACATCTCATAAAACAAACCTTAGACTGGAATGTAGTCAAGCTTACATCTCTTATCAGGAGGTATTACATCAGCAAACTCAACAGTTATCAGAAACTATTGTAGATTGGGTTTGTACAATGCATTTCTATATCTCAGTTGGGCATGCAGCAAAATATGTATTTTCTCTCATTTTCTGGTCCTCGAGGATACCAGGAGACAAAGCAAGGCAAATTGTAGTGTTTCTTTTGTATTATAAATAGACTGCTGAAAATGCTTTTTCCATGCCAGGATTCATGCATGTGTCTATATTCTGCCAATGCACAAATACACTGAAATCAGAAGCATTCATTTGAATTTACATGTAACTGTGGAACTGATTAGTTTTTAGAACTTCTTCTACTCTTTAGCAATAGTAAAGTTGAGCAAACATCTTGATGTTCAAGAATCAATCTGACATTCCAAGTTGCAAGAATAGGAATTTTTCACCTTGTTCTCCTTTCCATTTACTTGCAAATTCAGCATTAAAATTTATAAACAGCATTGAAATATGCTAAAGACAAAACCACAAAAATCTGATTTTCACTTCCAACTTCACAAACTAGTGTTCCAAGAATTTATTAAGCTGACAGTCTTCTATACAGATTTCATTTTATTCACTTTATATAATGAAATAAAATTACTGGAATAGAGTACCTTTTGCTCTTTGGAAGTTATACTAGTGTTGAGTCCCTTAATGAAAAAGACTGTGGTATATATTGGATGCTTAGAAATTTCTTTCTATAAACACAAATTTAAACAAATGACTGTAGTCTTGGAGGGGCATCAAAGCACATGTAAAGTAAAGTAGCAAAAGCACTTCACGGCATTTAAGACACACTAGTTCAATAAGAGCAGTTAGTTCAAAATTGCAAGGAGGCATCTTCACCAGCTAAGTCCTTCACTGGATTTTATTCCAAAACAAGAATGAAAACTTGTTGTAAACTTACTCTAAGAAACTAACTACAATCATGCTGTAACAAAGTATTATATTTGGTCACCATGGTTCAATTTGTCATTATTTCAACATTAAATTCCTTCAGTTGGCGTAACCAATAATATCTTTCCTTCCTCCCACCTCTAATAAAAAATGTTACAAACAACCTCCGTGTAAAAATATATTTTTGGAGGAAAGCTGGTAAAGCTTTTAGGTCAACTTTTTATCCTGATTCAATCTGAAATATTTTCCCAGATTACAAACTAATTCCCTTGTTCAATTGAACTAATCACTGCAAGTGAAGGGTTTCAGAAATGGAGTAGACCACAGTACAAACAACCTCACACAGAGGTTTAAAAAGCCTAATTGCAAAAACGTCTTTAAAACTATTTTTGTGACTCACAACAGAGTAAATTTCACCCTTTATGTAATCTATGACATCCGTTCAAGTCACAAGCATGAGTACTCAAGAGGAAATTAACCAAAACTTTGGTGAAAGCAGTTATTTATGGAATTTGCAACACTAGTGCATTTCATTCTGCACTGAAGCCCAAAATAGTCTTTAGAATCCTTGCTGTATTTACTAAACCACTTCTACTGGTAATACAACGTGTCCCCTGTTGGGAGAAAAAAAGCCTAGCACAGTCACAAGTAGGAAATACAGTGTGTCTCCCTATGCATTTTAACACTTATTAATTTAAATTCTAGTTTGGCATCTTCTCCCAGCTGGAAGCAAAACATGGAAGCACAAAAGAGCAATCCATGCCCTCTTGCCTACTCTTTGCCCCTGGCTGTAGCCACTTTATCTGATCTCTCACTGTTGTCCTCACTCCACAAGAGAGTTCTACATCTCTATGTGCAGCTGTTTGAGTGACCCTGGGTCTGTCCCATACTGTAAGGGCAACACAGAAAAAGACCCCAAATCTTAAGGCTTTGAAGGAACCTGATCTTACCCAAAGGATTATGACCTTCACATGGTTGGACTAGATGACCTTTGAAGGTCCCTGCTAACCCAGACAACTCTATGACTCCGTGATTTATAGCATATATACACTTTCATCTCTTTTATAAAGCAAACCAGAAACTCCCATCTAAAATTTACATGAGAGGGTTTAGCCAACAGGTAGACGGGTGCTCAGCACCTTCTTCTAAACTGACAGAATTTAGCCTGCAATTCCTCGGCTTCTTAAAAGCACTTTCAAAGATTAGGTTACAGACAAGACAGATGGAGGCATGAGTAGGGGTTAGAACTGCGAATGTTCTTCCATGAGTGTGCCAGTCACTGGGCTATAGACCAGTCAACCTCACCTCTATGCCTGGCAAAATCTTGGAGCAGATTCTCCTGGAAGGCATGCTGAGGCACATGAAAAACAAGAAGGTGTTTGAGGACAGCCAGCATGGCTTCACTAAGGGGAAATCCTGCCTGACCAATTTGGTGGCCTTCTATGATGGGGCTATGGAACT
>JARCZZ010044175.1:94965-110949 GCA_030323915.1 Brotogeris chrysoptera
CTTCATGAGGGACTGTAGTGAGAGGACAAGGGGTAACGGGTTCAAACTTAAACAGGGGAAGTTTAGATTGGATATGAAAAAGAAATTCTTTAGTGTAATGGTGGTGAGGCACTGGAATGGGTTGCCCAGGGAAGTTGTGAATGCTCCATCACTGGCGGTGTTGAAGGCTGGGTTAGAGAGAGCCTTGTGTGGTGTGGTTTAATGTGAGGTGTCCTTGCCCAAGGCTGGGGGGTTGGAACTAGATGATCTTCAGGTCCTTTCCCACCGTAACTATTCTATGATTCTATGATACGTAACCAGAGAGTGTCTAAGGAAATGCTGGTCTTGCATTTTCTACTGCAAAGTGATGAAGCACTAGCATAGCCGACAGACGTGGAAAAGATGGAACTGCTCTGGCTGAGGACAAACTGAATTTATAGTTCAAATTCCTGGATAAATTTTTACATGCAAACATCCCAAAAAAAACTTGTGAGCTCTTTGTGGAGGAAACGACCCAAAACCAAGCAGGTAGACTAATTGCAGGCTAAAATGTCAGGACCTAGGCAGCAGAGAAACCTAACATTAGATCTGGTAATAGAGTAGTTTGCTTGGAGGAAGTGTCATTGATTTTTAATCTAAATTTGTTCAGAATAAAATCAAAGATATCTCCTCCTCCTCCCCAATCTATTATGTTTGTACCTTCGTTCAAATAAAAGAAAGTTTCTGAAGCACAAAAGAAAGGGAAGAGACCAGGAAGCAATCACTCTAATTTCATAGTAAGTTGAGTAGTCTCAGTCATTTTGATCTCATGTGTTCACACTTGGACTGACAACTCTTTAGTAGAGCGAGGTGGTCTGGGAGAACACTGAAAGTGCAAAGCGGTGCAAAGGGAGTTTTCAGGCTCCATGGTTTCTGGTGAATCATGGACTAGGTCACTACACTGAGTTGCCTGTTCCCTGGAAAACTACTACAGCCTCAGGGCATTCCAGCACACTGGCAGATCCTGACTTTCTCAGGAAGATCTATAGACTTAGCTCATGTCCCAGGGAGCAGTCTGGGAAAGTGCTGACCTCTGCCTTGAAGAGGAGATGGCTGGACAAGGCTAGGAGTGAAGCTCTGCCCTCAGTGTTAAGCATAAGCCAAAGGTCGATTCCCGTATCTTGATGACTCATGGTGGAAGAAAACAGATGGGAGTGCTGAACTTCCTTCCAACGAGCTGGGTTTAGTGAATTTTTTAGAATACGAATTCCTTTGCTCACAGCATTACAAATGTCTAGGTTGAAGCACATACATGTATGTAGAAACAATGAGAGCCTCTGAGATAGCAGAAGGACTGCAAAGCATAATGGCCATAAACAGCGTAGTTCCCGCAACCTTCTTGTGCCAGGAAGTTGCTGTTGTATGATAAGGCAATCCTCATGAATCTCATTTACTTTTGGCTACATCATAAAAAAATCTACTTCCAGGAAAGATAAAACAAATCTGAATGCATATTTAGATAAAAAGACCAAAGGCATTAATGGACCCTATTTACACTTGTACTGCCCCAGTGCTGCATTAGTGGGTTCTTGGGTGGCATACTCCACAGCTCAAAAAAAAGGAAAAAGAATGCAGATATTATTGCTGCATATTTCTACCTGAACAACACTACCAAATAAATCACATCTTTAGAGGAATATGTCTAATGAAGTTACTATCACGCCAGTGTCTTATAGAAAAAATAAGCTCTGCTGTGTACACACAAGGGACTAAAGAACCTGCTGAATTTGTTTAATCGGTCATGCCCTAATTTATTATGCAGTAACCACCTACAACTCCAAGGAACTAACATAGGAAAATAAATTGCTAATAATGAATAATAAAGAGCCAGTTTAGAAAGGCGACAGAACTATCTCTTAATAAGCCATCTGTCAAAGTTCATCAAGTGATCTGAGGTTGTAAAGCATATAGAGGCCAGCATAGTTATAATGTGATCAAACATTTATTTGACTACCTTGTGTTCCATCTATGTGTCACCAGCTTGTGCCTGTTGTCCTATATCTGTTTCCCAAAGAGAATGTAACGATGTGTCAAAATAAATTTTAAGTTACACTCCCATAATCCCACTGACCTCATGTGCTTGGCACTTCATGGGTGTAACTGAGAAAAAATATGACCCATTATACACTGTGCTTAGTGATGAAATTGAGCTAATACACCAAAAAGGTCAGAATCCAGCTGGGGCTTGTGGAAATTACACCAAGAAAAGGTTAATAAGTAACATGGTTTTTACCCTATTAAAGAAAAAAATAAAAAAAGCTTGTCATGAGTGAATGTTTATCTTTCTTTTGCCAAATCTAGAATAAAACTTTGAGAAAATCATGTTCTTTTCTCTCTTTCATAGGACTTATATTCATAATTAATAAATTCGTAGTGTTAAAATTGAGACATTTTTCACCCAAATGTCAAAGGAGGAAGGAATCTGAAAAATAATTGTATATTTACTGATAATGTCACTTTATCATACTTCTTTCTTTCACCAGTTAGAATTTCTCACTGAATGAGAGTATATCAGATACACCCAAAAGGCACACTGGGTAAGCTGCATGCTGAAGTGGAATACAAAATTTGAATCCACATTAGTTTTCAAAGAACAACTTTTGGACTTTAATGTGGCTTGATTTTAATTTAAAGTGACAGTACAAGCCACTATTAAAAACATTTGGTGGTACAACTTTCAGTTAATGAACATATGGGGAAGTGCACTGAAACTTTCTCATGCTCCTTTTTGTTTGGACTGTTGAAAGAGATTGTTGAACAGGGGACCCCCGAAGTTTAAACTAAGTTCCTCACATCTGTGTTCCAGTGTATTAGAAATAAACAAAAAAGCAAGAAGTTCAGTTTTCCTTGGAGAAGGCTCTTTGTGTTTGAAACTTAGTTTTAAACAGACATTGGCCATGTCTATAGAACAAAACGTAGTAGTGCATCTGAAACACAACACAGCACATGTGAAGCACAACACAACAGTCTGTAAACTAGCCGGAGTACCTTGGCATGCCTACGGAAAAAGAATTAGCTTGGAAACAAATTTTGCCAAATGTAGTTTAACAAAGTTATTGTTCCACCCACATAAATGAGTTCTTGACAAAATACATCAGACATGCAGAGCTCTGCTGTTAAAGATAGCTTGGAGGTCTGAGTACTGGCTTTCACTTAGTGGTTGAAGACATGTTCTCCAGTTTGGGAGTGGAAGGTAGATCAGTCAGGCAACAAGAAGCTCCATCATTCAAATTAAAAGTTACACTGACGTTAGGGAAAAGAACAATGTTAGGCAACGATAGGAAACACCAATTTCAGAAATAAGCCAAATTTGTCTGACAGTTTTAACTGGCATGTTTGGGACTGCATACACCTTGGAATGTTGGACCTTACTCTTTGCTTAAAAGTGATTAAACCAAAATTTGAATTTGATCCAAGATTGGACAGTTGTCTAAGGTATTTTGTGCTTCAAATCTCCTGTGAAGTAATGAGAATTCAGGAAGACTACATACTGTCTGTCTAGTGTCCAAAACTATACTGTATAAATGCTGTCCTCACTGTATGTTTCACTATACCCAGACAAACTAACTCAGTGAAATGTTGAAAGGATCCTTGCTTTTATATATGAATATGATGAAGTACAAACAATACTGCACTAAACTTGCTTCTACTGGCAGTTTCCATCTCATCACAGGTACTACCTTTTTCCTCAAGCTGCCTGCTCTAAACTGCTAGTAATAAGGTTCACAGCTCAACTTCAACACATGTCCATATCCCAGAGTACTAACAAATATGCCAAAAATAAAAAAATGAATGTTAAAAAACTATTCATGTATAAAAAATATATAAAAATGTATAGAGTAGTTTTTTCAAAGTGGAATCTCACATAGGGAATGTGGAGCTACAGCTTACTTAAATCTGAAATTAAATTTTCCCAGTGCCCAGATCCTTGGAAACAAAACAAATAATTGCACCAGCAGAGCTTTAACAGCTGTGTGGTTAATTCTGTTTCTATTTCACCTAGTTATTAAAATATTATCTTGGATCCATCTACTCAAATCTCATTGACATGCATATCAAAGTCGGAAATATCCGTGTTAAAAATCTGTGAGCAACATAGATTATTGTCCCTCAACCAAGTTTTTAGATCACAGCATTCAGCTTTTTTCCCTCTTATCTCAGAAAAATAACTTGACCAACTGGTAATTAATTTCACTATGTGCATTTATTAGATCTCCTAGTTGCACGGGGGCCACCAAGGGGCATCCTTTAAAAAAGTATTTACACAATATTAAAAATCCAACCTGCAAGTTATACAGGTTTTATTTTTAGCAACCAAGAGCAGATTCTAGGCAGATGCATTTACCTCACTGAATATTTATGTACTCAAGGGGTTTTGATCAGCCTGAAGTCTGCAGCATGAAAGTTAGGCTCATCTGGAGGAGTGTGGAAACAGAGTAGTTCAAAAATAGCCTGCCTAATTTCCCTTTAAGTGGTTCAAAAGAAGTAAATCTTCTTTACTTTACTGAGATCCCAGATGCTAGATTTCATCTCAGTTTTAAATCTATGACTGAGCTATTAAAGAGTCCTGTGATGAAAATATTGTCACTGCCTTGATCAGAGTATCATGAACTTGGCCCTGTGATAATCACAGAATCATGGAATCACAGACCAAATGGCACAATTAATTTTACTTTTTCCTCTAATGTCAGCAAAATCTCACTTAGATATGCCACAGTATGCTCAAGGTTTGCCTCTGTGAAACCCATTTTAATCCAGATATTTTAATGCAGTGTTTCAGTGTTAGAGATCTGAAAGAAAGAAGTTGGAATGAGATGTGTTAGACCTTTGCACTGACACATTGCCTGCATTCTCTAACAGCTAAGCTATAACTTCTAGAAATTTCTTGCTTTGCACTTCATCATTCAAAGATACATCCTCCATGACCAGACAAGACACAGCTATGAGAAAAGCAAATCTTAAAACTAACTATATCAAATCTTTTGTAGAATAAGTGCTATAACAAATGTACCTTCATGTTCTTTTATAGTCTCTTCAGCTACCCTTCAGTCCAATTCATTACTTATCTCAAGGTGGATGATGAAGCTGCATGTGAAAGGTATGCACTCATTCACATTTCAAAATCACATCTCTGAACCTTTAACAATATGTACTTTTACAGTCATCAGGTTGGTAATGCTCCGATGCACAAACAGCTAAGAACCAAAATAATACCACCTAGCTTTCTGATATCCAGCTACTCACTGCTCTAACATCAGCCTGCAGATGTCTTGACAGTTCTATAAAGGATAGTAGAGATTACATCCAGTTGAGATGACTTCCAGAAAGATCTCAATAGTGAAATACTAAGTGGTAAAACTCAGGTGAGCATCAGTGCACACAGATGTGATACACATGAGGGAAAGAAACCTTATTTTTACCTGATTTTCACCTACAGTGATAACCTCTGAGCTGATTGCTTTTGCCTTGGAATGGCAATTCTGAGTGAGAGAGCTCTCAAAATGTCGGTTCCACACTCAGCAGCAAACAAAAAGTAAACAGAGCATTCAAAAGTAAAGGGAAGGAATTCTGGGAGGGAGAAGGGGGAAAAAAAAACCCAAACACAACACACACACACAAAAAACCCACCAAAAAAGCCTCCCAAAACCAAATAAACAACAAACTAACCAACCAACAATGACCCCCCCCAAAAAAACAAAAAAAAAACCAAAAAAAACCCCCAAAAAACAAACACCCCCCCCCAAATTAAAACCAAAAACCAGAATAAAAAATAAAAATAAATTTAAAACAAAACAACCCCCAGAAAAACCCAGCAAAAACCTTATTCTGACACTACATAAATCCATGGTAATTCCAAGTTTAAAACTCCAAATACTTCTGGTCCTCTGTCTTCAATAATAACAGAACAGGAAAAATAGCAAGGAACAACAACAAGGTCAATTAAATGTTGGCATGAGAAATAACTAAACAAAGAATTACAATTCTTGAAATTGGAAGAAAATAACATAAGACAATAGGAAGAATCCTGAGATCCATCTTTTCATGCCTGACGTAGAATAGTTGTCATCTTTTTGAGTAGAACATGAGAAGGCATGAAATCAAATTAGCTCTCAGGTTCAGCAAATCCAAAGAAGGTGGAACCTTACAAAATATGCAGACAAGCTATGGAACTCATTACCACAAGACACAGGATAGGATGAAAGTTTACATGAACACATGAAAGCAGTATATTTCTAGAAGACGAAACCACCAAAAGCTATAGAAATCATACACTACACCTGCTGCAGAAAGCCTCTAGAGCCACAGGCCGCTGTAAGAGTGTTCTGGAGTAGGATACCATGTTTTTTTTCACTGTTCTTTCTTTAAAAGCCTGTAATGTGAGATTTCCAAATGCCACTGGCCAATGCCAAGTGCTAATCCAAGTAGATTGTATTAACTTAATCTCCTTTGTTGAAATGTTTGTGGACTTCAGTGGATTTGTGCTTCATTCTTCTTATTAAGAAAAAACATATAAAATCTTTCTCAATGCCAGATTTATCCCATGCTCATTAATTCTATTATATGCTGAGTAAATAAAGACATCAGGCTTTCTGATTTGGATATCCCCTGAAATCCTCTTAAAAACTAGGGTTACATCAGCCACATTTGAGTTCCCTGAACTCTGTTCCCTGACTCTAACATATCAAACAATTTAATCCTTGAGCTACATCGGAACACAGACATCTTTTATGAACATCATTTTACCTATTCATACTGTAACCTTTCCACCAGAACCTCATATTTGAGATAGATCTATAAATTAATCCTCTATAAAGAGTGGTTTATTCTGGAAACCTCCTTTCTTTTGCATCTGAGCACAAGTCTTGAACTTCTACTGGCTCTGTAAAATATTGGTCCTACAAGCTCCATAACCATCTTGGTCATACTGATACTGATGCATTTTAAAAATAAATAAATAAATAAATAAAAATCATTATTACATTTCTTGTTTCTTTAAAGTTGTTAAAACTCAAGTGAAGTACCACTACCACTGCTCCTTTTGAGCCTTGACAGTTATGTCCCCCAGCTTGCTCTCCCCAGACCCATGCTGAGATTCATCTTTTGTTGGAAAGTTAAGTTGCCACAGGATACCACAATTTTTTTAAATGAGTGTGTGTTTACACAAGTCAATTAAAAGGCACAGGAAGAAAAATAATTCCAGATGTCGCTACCCTTGGTAATTCTTCATTCCTTAGGGAAGAATATGTCTATTTTAAACTGTATACTTACTACCATTTGCTTGAGAGACAACCCTCTGATTGTTACATGGACACATTTCACAAGAGACAGTAGAATAAAGCTGACTCACTAACAGAGATCAGTGTACCTGCACAGTCATGAGCCAGACAAAAAGACCAATCCAAGGACTTTGATTTAATACATATTGTTGACTTCCTCTTAGATCCCTGATCTGAGGATTTAAAAAAATAAAATAAACCAAACAAACATTTCTCCCACTAATATCATTTGCCTATAATTTCACTTTTCACAAGACAGAATTTCACTTCACTGTTAACTCTGAAATTTATTAAAGAAAAAGAAAATACACTTTTGTGGAAAAAAAACCTCTCATGATAAATCTATGACAAGCATTTGAAAGAATACAGTTTCTTACAGACAGAAGACTACTTGTTTTTACAATCTGCACTCAAAACACCCACAGCCAACATCTCAGCCTTCCAACTCAACCTTAATTTAGTAGGCAGAAAGAGTTTGCTATGACATATTACCAATCAGCATCAAAATGTTTTCAGCCGTGCAGACCCTGACTAGGGCTCATAGTCCATGCATTTTGCCATGAAAATGCAAGCCTGTTCCTCTGCCAACCATGTGCAGCTGGTGGATAAAAAATGATGAAGATGCAAATGGGAGGAAGAAGCACAGGGGGCTTTCCCCGGCTGCTTCTTTCAAAGAAATAGAAAAGGGCTCTCATTCATCAATGTGCAGCATACTCTGATGCACAGAGGGACAGAGGAAGGGGCTGAAGCCTCCTGAATATAAACTGTATATGGATATTCCAATGCTAAACACAAGCTTCAGTGAGGAAGTACTGACTGCCATGGTAGTGCCAAACAACGACCTCCAAGGAATGATAGGAACCAGACAAAAGATGCCCTGTTTGTCTCCTTTAGGAGCAAAGACGTAAGCAGCAACCTGGGAGGAGAGGGGGAATGCGCAGGGAAGACATAAGCTGCCTTGAGTCAGGCTCTCTTTCCCTCCCCACCACGAATTAGCTTATTGCAGGACCTCTCAGAAAATACATATTTTAGTATTCCCAAAAAGCAGAACTTCCCCCAGGCTTGGAATGCCTCAGCACATAATCCCTACAGCTCTTTTTTGTCTTTATAATCTCCAAAGAATAATTGCAAGCTATAAACTGAATATTATGGCAAAGAGTTCCATAAGAAATCCACTCCTTATTTCAGTTACTGTACCATGACTGCAGGCTATTACTACCATCTTCTAAAGCTTTAGCTTAAAATGTTTTCAGTTATTTTATTTAACTTCAGTTGCAAATGTTTTTTTTACTGCCAGTTTCAACTACGAACACTTTAGCAGTACCTACAGATGTGCTTGCAGATTCTTGAGTGGGCAGAAGATGTTGACTCAGAGTGCTTATGTACATATCATCATTCATATGAGTTTAAATACACCTCTTCATATTCAGTTTTAGATACTTTCCTTGCAGCATTAGATATTGCCAGTAACCTATGAAGCAGAAGTGAAAAGTCTAAGACATGCAGTAATGCCTGTACTCTTACACGCTTTTTTGTCTTAGTTATCACCACTCATTCATTATTCCCTACATCACAGTGACTTCTTAGCTAATTTCTTGGACTTGTCATAGAAGCTGTGGCATCTGGCCCGCAGGAGAAAGTGCATGGTAGTCAAGATTTTAAGGAGAACAGTTAAGATTTTTTGGATTACTTTCCTATATGAAAGACAATGGGGGACAAAACCCAAATGAACCCAAAGTATTCAAGTAGCAATGAATAAAACCAGTCCATTTTTCTCTGGGTTTTTTTTTATTATTTTATTTTATCTGAAATTTATTTTCTGATTTGGTAAAACGGCATGTTCAAGTTACACAATAAAAAGGATCTAAAGATTCACTCCTGTTGAAAGTCAGGCTTGGCAGCAGCATTACTGAAATAATAATCTGTTTCCAATTTCTCGTTACTGCTTTACTTTTTATAAAATCTGTAATGCAATGTCAACTTGCTGATGCAATAGACAGAAAATTTATGTGTATACTCTGTCATGTCAGAACAAATTCAGGCTCCAGGTCTTTCAAACTTTGCCGTTAATTCAGTAAGCATCATCTCTAGTGGTACTGGAACTCTTTCTGAAAGTTATGATAACTCATTAAAAATTGTGCCTTGTCATCATAGAACTCTTCTAGGAATTGCAGTGTTCCAAGCTATATTTGGTCTAATAAATTTGGTAGATGCCAGGATAAAACTACAGTTCAGCATGTTTTGCCACATTATTACTATGGGAACTTGAATTTCAATCTAGATTTCTTGCAACTGTGACAGATTTACTATAGTTTTCACAGAATGAACTAGATGGGCATGATTGCATCTGTATAGCTGCTAGACTTATACTGCATTAACAGTACTTTCACCATAGCTTTATGATGTAAAAAATATGGGGTTTGGGCTGTGTTTTTTTGGGTTGTCTTGCTCGAATGTGCTCTCCATGGCAAACCAGTCATTTCTTTTCTGTTACAGCTCCTGGAACTGTAACACGAACAGGAAATAGTACATTCATTTACAACCACACAGGGCAATATGCCAGAAGTTTGCCTGTTCTCTTTTTCTGGAGTCCAATCTTCTGAAAGGTGAACCTGCTTATCTTACATATGTTCCAGACAACCACAGTTGCTGGCAAAATTCAGTGTTGCTTAATGAGTGAGCTGTGATTCCAAGAAATAAAGGCTGAGAGCCTGGAATTGGCCAGTTTTCAGTCTCTCAGTGTTGCATCATACCAAAGAAACTCTGCAGCAGAACTGGGATTAGAGACTCTGCATACGAGCTTCCATCTGCCAAAACAACAATGAAAATATTCAGACTTGGAGAAAACATTTTCATCTATTAAAACCAGATGTTCCATTCACTCTTCAGGCCTATGCATTATTCCACCTGTATCTCAAGGTAGAGAAGATAATGCTGCTCCTTTGCTCTTATCTATATAAATAGCTGCTTCCCTGCCTGAAGACCCTATTCAGTCTTCCCTCCAAATACTCTGTATTGAGGTGTGCAGTTACATGAATATCTGATTCATGGTCCAGTTATGTAAGATTTCACAAACAGTAAGAAGCGATTTGATGACAGAGAGAACAGTGGAAATGCATGACTGTAACCTAACTTTTGTCTCTTGCATCCCATGACATAAATGGTATGGTATTCTTAACACAGTGCTGCTGGTGCCAAGTGGAATCCCACCAAGAATTCCTTTGTGACTGTGTTACTTACGGGCACAAAATGAGGTTGAATCCCTTTTTCTGCCCTTTAGCAAGTGATTGTCTGATGGGAAAGGAAACCACCATAGCAAACCAGAGAAAAGTGCAAGTCTAATACTATGACAGAAATTAAACTTGGGAAGAAAAGGGATCGGTAGTTAAAAGTTCTAAGCTTTTGAAAAACAAGGCTCAGTTTCCTGCTCCATCCCAGATATCCTGCATGACACTTAGCACATAATTTTGCCCAGATCAACAGGCACGAAGCCTTTAATCCATTTCTATGAACCTCAGCACCCATACCTGTGAGTCAATTTTATTACCAAAAAAATAATAGAAGTGGAAGGAAGCACTAGCACATAAGGTGTCTCCCTTTCTTTCCATCTACTGCCAGCACCATCACCTGGAGTCAGATCCTTTGTTGCTCTTCTTCCAACTCCTTGTACCTAGCACTGCCCAACATGACCCCAGGGCTGTCAACAACATAGAATCATAGAATGGCTTGAGTTGGAAGGGACCTTACAGCTCATCCAGTTTCAAACTCCTGCTATGGGCAGGAACACCTTCCACTAGACCACGTTGCTCCAAGCCCCATCCAACCTGGCCTTGAACACTGCCAGCGATGGGGCAGCAACCGCTTCTCCGGGCAACCTGTGCCAGGGCCTCACCACCCTCACAGGGAAGAACTTCTGCCTAAGATCTCATCCCAATCTTCCTTTTGTCAGGTTAAAGCCATTTCCACTTGTCCTGACCCTACAGGCCCTTGTCAAAAGCCCCTCTCCAGCTGTAGCACCCTATGTGTGATTGCAGGCTGCAAGCAAAATCAGCTACTGAGTAGTAATGTCATCCAGTTAAAGAGAATACATTAGCAGTGTCGCATACTTTAAGAGATCAGTATTCTATTATTTAGCAGAAAGTGATGCTGTCCTTGCTTGTTCTTGCTTGGCTGTAAACAAAGCTACCTGCAAGAGCAAGTCTTGTTGGGGTTTAAAACCCGAAGTGAATTCTGCAGCAAGTGTGGCCTTAGAGTTCATGCCCATGAACAGCAGATACAGCACTGACTCCTGCAAAGTGAGCCAGCTGGTGGGAAATCTGCTTTACTGGTAATCTGAATCAACCCTGAGAATATTAGGAAATCATGGACAGCTAAGGTATTGATGCATTGAGAATGTTTGTTATTTTATAACATATTCCTGTTCTGAAAAGTAAATACATGAATTGCAAAAGCAAATGTAAATAGCCTCTGTGTATTTGCCTTCAGATCAGAAATCACAGCTCGAAATGCAACTTCATCATGAGATAGTGTTAGATGGAATTTTTTGTGCATTTTTTTTTGTACATTGCTATATGCAATTTTATTCAAAATGTATTCCCAGTTCATATCATGGCTTTTTAAGGCATTTATGCTAGTTGCTGACTATCTATACAATATTTTCTTCATTCTTTCTCTCTTTCAATTGTTATTTTAGGAAATCAGATAGAACAAAAATAGTCTAATTTGGAATACCTTTGAGTAAATGTTATTTTGTTAAATTCTGAGGTTGATGTTTTTCTTAATACACTCTGAACTGACAAAAGTAGTGACAGATAACATTGAGAAAGTGTGAATGATATATGGGCATTGACTTTTTCTTCTGCCTCTGTGAACTTTATCTCCCAAAACCTTTCTTAGAAATTTGAAACAACTAACCTAACCACTGCTGCCTTAGGGCTGTCTGAAAATCCTTTATCATTCCAGGACCTTACATTGGTTTGTGATGTCTCTTGTTGATCTTTGTCAGGATTTCCTTGGAGCTAGATATCTGATGTGAGCTACAATTAAATGCACTACTGATCCAGGCAAGTCCAGAGCTCACAGTTTAAATTGCCCAAAGTGAATGCTGGAGATGTACTGTTGTGTATGTCATGCATGTACAAAAACTAGGGTTATTTTTGTATATAGCTGGATAATCTGAACAGACACTTGATCTTTTATATGTTCATAAGGCAAGCTACTCCCGAGGTTCCCACAAAGGAAGAGGTGTAGGTAATTTGTTTTGGATTGGAGAGCATCAAAAAATGAACTCCAAAAACATATTGAGAAGGAGCAAGAACCACCTCCCAGGTAAAACGAGAAGCTGGGATGAGGCATAAAGCAGTGGATATATCAATAGACTAATGGCACCTTACTGAAGGGTTCTGCCACTCTTTCAGTGTGGCCTTGAGCTTTCTAATCTCCCAGTGCTCTAACAAATCTACTGATCGAGTTTGTAGCAGGGCTTACCTAGCCTTAAGGAGATCTTTGAGATAATTTCATGAACTACTCATTTCCAGCTAAGCACTGCCTGTTATTTTGCACATGACATTTGGAAGACGAATCTTCCCGCACTCCCTTTTTAGAGAACAGAGGGTTTATACACGTGACTTTGAACTTCAGCAAACAAATGTTACTGTTTTCCTCATTTGATATGTTAATCCTGCTGAGACAAATTCACCCTTGACAGAATACTCGGGTGAATACTTTCCAGTTGGTTTAAATATCACCTTGTGGACTTTGTCTAAACAATCAAAGCAGAACATAAAAATATACGAAAATTTTAAAAAGGAGAGGGATCTATTTCAGTGGTTTAGAACAGAAATCCATCTTGACAGAAAAACTCAAGGTGAATTACTGGCCTCTGTGAAACTGGTGACAAATCTTCCCCTGCTACACTCCCCCCCACTTGTGTTCTAACATTTCAAAGGAAAATTGATTTTCCTAGCTTCTCTATTGACATAATGCTGATAGGGTAATAAGGAACTATTCACATTGACCATACATACTCACACTGTGCTCACCACGCTCATCATCAGAACTGCCTTTCACAGACAGTGGGAGGGTGTTACAAAATTTCCTGGTCAGATTTATTTTACCTGTTGACATTCTGAGAAGCAACTCAATCATCATACTTTAAAATCCTACTGTGCCTGTGGGACATGACCAATTTACATTAAATCATGAAGCCCTATACTGGCTAGAAGAGGATAATCACAATTTGTGCTTATGAAAAGTGGTAAAGTCATTGCCTTATTGGTAACAAATGTTTAAACAATTCAAGCTTGTCAATGACCCTTCTGTATTCTCTCTAGGAGGGTTTCAGTTTGTGCTGCCACTATGCCTTAAGGAAAAACTCTGTGCATCATATGCAATCCTATATTATTCCTGATCTGCGTCCCACTTGAAAACCCAAGTGCTTTCTCATACTCTGTGGTCTGTGCTCAAGCTCTCTTCTTTCTATGTGGAGCTTCTCATGTTTGTATGTTTAAGCCATCTCAGTACAAAGGCAAAGTGTTTCTGTTAAAGAAGTGATCGAACTCCCTAATGAACCGTGGTCTCTACACAGTAATGCTCGATAAAAAACAGTTATTTCCTACATCACATACAAGGGAAAATATGTTGTCTCAAGTCATGATGTGAAATAACAATTATTGCCAGTTATTAATTTCTTAATATAAGTCACAGTATGTATTTAACAATTATGCCACCTCAGTATTTTCCAGAGTATCTTAAGAACTTTACAAAAGCATAATTATCAACAAAATAAACCAAAAGGAGGAAATGAAAATGCTGTCTCCTCCAAGACCCTGAAGAATTATTGCAGTGTATAACACCATAATGATTTGAACTGCAGAACTGCTGCCCAAGGTGTCTCTTAGTCTAAGCATAGTGGGGGGATTGTGCTTGTGTTTGAAGGCAGGGAGGTCCAGCACAGCAATTTCAACAAGAAAGCAGCAGACATCTAGATGGGCACATTCCCTCTCAGATAACTTCAAAACAGAAACCCAGCAGATATTTTTTACAGGCTTCACATCCTCAATTATCTTTCTTCTTCAATCCAACTGAAAGAAAGATTGGATTTGATTTACTGTTTTGTTTAGCCCATCTAGCCAATCCCCAATTAATAAACTGCCCATCAAGAAAGCTATAAATTATAGTGCATGTTCCACTGATGTCATTGGTCTTTTCTCTGTAGTCTCTTGGGTTAACAAAAGAGTGGCAGGATACGCATAAAGCTTCTCTCCTTGAGTGGAACTGCACAGGGAGATCTGAGAGATCAGTAAACATTTTCTTTTAATATTTTTACAAACAGTGCTGGGAAAGGAGCAAAAAACCTTATCTTTCATTATAAAGTTGTGGGACAAAATGTATTGGTGATGTCTTTTCATATGGTACTACTACCCTTGCTTGATGTGGGGGAGGGTGAAACTTTTCTGGCACCTTGTTCTAATAAATCTTCAGTTTTCTCATGGACACAGTACATTGTAATTTAGAAACTTGGCAGGGAGGAAGTCTAAGTGCAGCATCTTCAAAAGACTGTGGGTTTCATGAAAATATAAGTGAATGAACTTGGCTTAAGTAAAAATAAGAAATGCATTCCTGGACTGAAGAGCTGTAGCATTAGCTTAACCTTAACAGTAGTTCTGCTTGTCCAGAAGTCAGAAGAGTTTTGCTTTGGTTTAATGTATAAGATCAAAAACACAAATAAATGACATTCCCTGCCAGTGTGTGGAAGTAATATCTCAAGCAGCTTTGTTCCCAGTGTAAAAGAATTACTACACTGTTATATGTTTCTAGGTTTTTATGAATTAAAATTCAGGTGCTGCGGTGGGTCTGCCAGACCATATGAGGTCTACTTTATGAGGCTTTTATCTATACATCTGCAGCAGTAGGCTCTAGCTTTATTACCTTGTTTTTCCTATGTGGTTTTTTTTTTCCTTCTTGTTACTGCCATTGCTGTTTTTCACAAGGGCAATTTTGCCAGTTGGATGGACACTTGGGTCCAAAGCCATAATAAAGATTTCTCGTTATACATGATGCTGCCCTTATGAAGAAGACATGAGAAAACCATGCTTCATAAACCACTTTTACCACACAGTTAGCCTTTGCTTCTCTGTCCTCTTGCGCCACTGTGGGACGGTGAGTGGTGTGCCAGAGGAGTGTGCAGCTTTACAACCAGGATGATAGAGTCAAGCGGGATTTTTTAGCTTTTCAATGGTACTTTCTGTGCTCAAAATTCAAACTTCTCATGAAATGGGCATTGCTGTAAAGGAGCAGTAACTAAACTGCCAAGTTTATTGAGTGGTTCTGTGCCACCCAATTTATTATGCTGCAAAACAGAGAACGCTTTCTTTCTGAGTCTGCAACATAAATGTTCTTGGTAAAAACTAGGATTCATGCATGTAGGTGCTGTGAATCACCTCATTTTATGTGTGTGTGTGTGTCCCACCACTGGCTCTTCCAATCATAGAATCATAGAATAGTTAGGGTTGGAATGGACCTTAAAATCATCTAGTTCCAACCCCCCTGCCAGGGGCAGGGACACCTCACACTAAACCACACCACACAAGGCTCTCTCCAACCCAGCCTTCAACACCGCCAGTGATGGAGCATTCACAACTTCCCTGGGCAACCCATTCCAGTGCCTCACCACCCTTACAGTAAAGAA
>JARCZZ010044176.1:0-17007 GCA_030323915.1 Brotogeris chrysoptera
ATACTAAACAGACTCGGACTGATAATTGTGTGCAGGGCCTGTTTCTGGCCCCCTTTTATTAATTGAGGGGTTTATCTTGTCCCACACTCATTTAATGCGACAGGTATCCCTGCCCCTGGCAGGGGGGTTGGAACTGGATGATCTTAAGTTCCTTTCCAAGCCTAACTATTCTAGCATTCCATGATTCTAAGTGTAGACATAGGGACAGATTTCATCCCAAGCAAACTGGGGGCAAAAGGCAGGATGATCTCAAGATAGAGGGTAATCCACTGTTGTGATTACTGATAACTTGAGAAGGTAAATATTCTGCAGTGAAAAAAGACAGCAATCCTACCTGAAAGCAAAATGTCCTTTGTAATTTTATGCAAGGTATTCTTTGTAGTAAAAGGGGAACAAATGCACAGATGATACCACAACAGGTGCTTTATCACTCTCCCACTTTTTTCTTACGCATGAATTTGCAAATGGACCTCCTTCCCCTTGCATTGATGTAACACTTGAAAAGGTGAAGTGAAAGTCACTGAGTAGCTTCTAATCTCCATAAAGATCTATGTCTTGTTGAAGACAGGAGCAAGAGTTCTTCCATGTGATGCATCCAAACTATGCTTATGCAGCATTTTTCTTAGGAGGAAGCATTGAGAGCACACAATTAGTGCAATCATCTGCTGCTAATTGTGTCTTCTGTTTCTAAGGTAGTTTCCACAGGAAGCAGCCCATGTATCTTAAAGACATAACTGAATTAGACTTCACAATATTCTATTAAATGATTAAGCACCAGCTCTTCCAGCTGAAACAGCTGCTACTGAAAGCTGGGGTTAGTTGTCCAGGCCTGATACATTTCTGTGCAATTCACCCCATGCGGTGAATTCATCTCAGGCCATTTTCGTCTTGTTGCTCCTCCACTAAGCCCAGGAGCCCAGTTCTAATAAAGTATGTCTCTCACAAAGGAAGCCAGTCTCCATCTGAATATAATCTATCTGAATATATCAAATGACAGAGAATCCATCACTTCACTCAAATTTCTTCCTGTGGCTAAGAACACCACTGCTAAAAAAATATGCTACCTTTTCAGGTTACTTTTCCTGTCAGATCCAAAAGGCCTCTGGTAGTGGCATCTCCCCGTGGAAAGAGGACTGGGATGGAAACAAGCTGGCCTAGGTCCTAACTCACGCGATGGTCTGCTTAAAAAGATTCTCTAACAAACTCATCTTCCAGCATTTCTGCTTCCTTTCTAGGGACTATCACTTTACAGTAGGCACTTCACCTTCCTCCTTCCAGTCGCTCAGACTTGATCTGGAAGCGTCCAGGAATTAGCCATGGTTTTAGCTTTGTGCTCCATTTACTGTTAGCTGGACAGTACCCTTGAATGCAGTCTTTCTTCTTAAGCTAGTATTTTCTTCAAACCTCAAAGAGTATCTTTTCTTCATCTGCAACAACTTTTCAATGTATTTTTCTCAAACGTTGACAAAGGATTTTACAGGTTACTCCATCATTCATCCAAGCAATGTATTTTCAATTCTGTATGCAGCAACAAAAAGTATCTCTTTACTCCTGTTTCTTCACTGAAGAAGCTCAGTCACAGCATCGCAATACAAGTTAAGGCTACACAGAAAGATTTATTGTTTATAGCTGTTTAACCATGCCATGTCAAATTCTCTGCAATTCATGTACTGCAAATATCACTCATATGATCTGCCCTGTTTAAATTACTGGAACTACCCACTGAACTTTAACACCACTTCTTTGACTAAGCATTGCAGAGGTAGCCCTGGTCTAAACAACATGGTAACAAACTACTTTTCACGGAACTGCAACAAAAGATCTTTATATCTTATCCTGTAAGTTTACACTGTCTGCATGATCTTGCCCTAGAAATCAGTTCTGATTCCCAGCAACACACCCTTTATACTGTTTGACATAAATGTATGAAAGAACGCAACAGTTCAGTATGAGCTTTACTATTGTTGGCCAGAACTGTGAAGCTCAAACTCAGATCAGAAAATCCACTGATATTCACAGAATCATGGAACGGTTTGGGTTGGAAAAGACCTTAAGATCATCCAGTTCCAACCCCCTGCCATGGGCAGGGATGCCTCACCATAGACCATGTTGCCCAAGGTTCTGTCCCACCTGGCCTTGAACACTGCCAGGGATGGAGCATTTACCACTTATTTTGGCAATCTGTTCCAGTGCCTCGTCACCCTCACATTAAGTTCAACTGGCTGAATTAAGCATTTTCTCCACCTATAGGAATCCTGTGGCTTCCCTGCATCACATCTGATAACGTAAGAAAGATACTGCCCCAGTGAAAAGTTCACTTCTTACCCTTCTAGCTGCAGTATGACATCTTTCTAATTTGCTATCTTCATATTTATTTACTGAATTATTTAGACTTATTGTCAATAAGGAGACCCTCTTGCACTGCTGACACTTGTCAATCTTTAGAACAAAAAGAGAAATCCCGCTGCAAGAGTGGCAAAAGCAAGATGCTTAAGACAAGAGAAGAGTTTATCTAGATCTCTAACCTGCCCACATTTCTCACCATTCCTGGCACAGAATAACTAGTTTTATACAAGTTTTACAACATCCAAGCCACACAGCACAGAAACGAAGAAAGCTGGCATGCCTTTCCTTTGGTCTTCTGGACACTGGCACAGGTTGCCCAAAGAAGTGGTGAATGCCTCATCCCTCGCAGTGTTCAAGGCCAGGTGGGACAGAGCCTTGGGTGACATGGTCTAGTGTGAGGTGTCCCTGCCCCTGGCAGGGGGTTGGAACTGGCTGATCTTAAGGTCCTTTCCAACCCAAACCATTCTGTGATTCTATGACATGACCAAATTGACAGTTAGTTCTTACGTTAAAATATCCAGGTTAAGAGTACCCATTCTGCAGCGCAGACACACTGACACTGCAAAATTCCTTCCAAGTTAGTACAGCTGTGCTGAGATTTGTCTTCAGAAATTAACATGCTGCAGTTGGACAGCAGCTGTCAGATATGTGCACATAAGACATTATTAGGTTGTTTCCTGAACATATCTGACTTGCAAGGGAAAATTTATTCTCCTTGCCATTATAAAGTCTTAACTAAATTTTCTCAACACGTTTTAAAACCCAGAAATACAATGTACTACAGCATGGACTGGCTCACTCCATCATACCCGACATGAGGTGTGTTGGTATCAAAACCCATTGAAATCTAAAATGTACACTTGCTGCTTTTCTGTCTTTACAAAAAAAACCTTTTCCAAAATGCTGTGACTGCACCAAATGTTAAACAATATCCTTAACACAGTTCAATGGTATTTATTCTTGGAGCATTTTTGAACTTATAAGGCTGCCTCTTCATATATTTTAAGGTGTTCTTAGCTTAAATTTGTGCTTCTCTCACCACGAGAAAATGTGGAGGATGAACTCAAGCAACTGTGAGTGCTTTCAAGCACTCTTACATACAGAAATGTACTCTAAAAATAAAACTAGCATCATTTCAACCCAAAACTTTCGTGGCTAGCTATTCCCTTTCGAAACAAGAGCAACTGAATGTTTGCACTTCACAAAATGATCAGTCTGTTTCTCATGAAGAAAAAACAGCTGAGGGCCTCTGATTCTTCAGCTTGCTCGAGAGTCTGTGCTAGAATTAACTGTGATTTCAACGATATACAACAGGAACACTTAACAAAACAGCACCTTGAAGCATTTTTTCATATGACTGTAGAGTTCTGCTTTGCAATAGTAAAGGCTGAAGAGACTTTAACTTTAGAAGTTAATTGCTGAGTACATTCAATTCACACACTTTTTGGTCCAAGGTGATATTTAGCGTATCTTGAGAACATTTAGAGTAAAGGGATTCAAATACTGTGTCAGCTGAGCAATGGGTTTCTAAAATATAGTTCAAATAACACATTTTTAAGAACCCTACAACTCTTTCCATAACCTTTCATTCCTCCTCCTGTGTTAGGAAGTAATTGCACCTCCCAGTGTGTCTAAGTTGCCCACACTTGCTCATTTATCTCCAGCAGATTTAATAGGGCAGGGAGCTGAAGGAATGTCTCAATGCAGGACTTGTGCTACAGATGTGGCTATATATATATATTTTTAGAGAAGTGAAACTCAAGTTCTTCCCTGTGAGGGTGCTGAGGCGCTGGCACAGGGTGCCCAGAGAAGCTGTGGCTGCCCCATCCCTGGCAGTGTCCAAGGCCAGGTTGGACACAGGGCCTTTGGAGCATCCTGCTCTAGTGGAAGGTGTCCCTGCCTGTGGAAGGGGGTTGGAACTGGATGGTCTTAAGGTCCTTTCCAGCACAAACCATTCTGGGATTCTATGATTCTGGGAAGTATTTAGGGACTAGCTGAATGGTCTAAGAAGACTGCAACGAACACACATGATGTGAGTGGGGTATTCTGGCAACACACATGGCTGCCACTGAGCCCAGACAAGCCATCACCCACTGAACCTAAGGACAATCAGCTGGAACCTGCCTTTGGAATAGGGATGAACAGTATCTGTGCTTCCCTGTTGAATCTTCTAGTTCAGCTTTAACTGGCTCTGGCTTAATTTTGCAAACTGTTTTTCTGCTGCTAGAGTACACTCAGGCCCTTCAGTCTATTTTCAAACCAAATAAAACTGCATGGGTACATCACCACCCGAAAACTGAAGTTCTGGGAGGTAAAACTCAATTACACAGATACCCTCAGCAGGGTGAGAAAGGGAAAGGAACATTCTGGGACTGTGAGAGGAGTAGAACAAAGGAAGGAACGAGCAGGGTGGGGCACTGGAAAGGGTGGGAAAGTGCAGACATCAGTCTGAGAGAGATGACAAAATGGCACAGCAGCATCTCATAACCACACACTGCTTTTTATCCATGCTGCGATAGGAAGGTTTTGCCCTTCCATGGCAAATTCCGATCCATATAAGCTTCCTACTCTTCTGCTGGTGCTTGGGGAAGGATTTTATAACAGCTTGAGAACAGAAAAAGGAGAGAGAGAAAACCAGACACTCTTTTCTATTCATCTACTTAAAATTACTGTAAAACCCTTCTAAAAAGCTACCAGTGTTTGGAGATACAATAGCTCTCAGTTGGTTTCCTTGCTAGACCTATTAGCTATTACACAGTTCAAATATTTACAAGCATTTTTTGGATATGTATATATTCCAATCATCCTCAATAGTATATATAGAATATATAGGATACATAGAAATATATATGTGTGATCAATTAATTCCATTCTAAACTGTGGTTATAGGAGAAGAGGTTAATGTAAGAAAACCAGGAGGGAGTCCCTCAGCGCCCTTTATCTTGGTCATATTAATGACAGAGCTGCACACATACACAATTACTACAAGTACCTTTATCTAAAAAACCAAATCACTTCTTAAAAAAAACCCTTACAAAAGTCAAAGAAATGACCTCACTGACTGCTTAATAATTGTTCTGTTCATGTCTAGTGGGAGAAAGAGGGAGATAAAAATCACCAGTCCTCCCTCAGTCCAGCCACTCTGTCTTAGCCACGTGATCCCATCCTAGCAAATACTGTAGTTCTCATACTATTCGAGTCAATGAACAACAACAAAATCTTGCTCTCTCTCTCTTTTTACTTCTGAGTTATCTGTCTATTGGGATAGTAAGTCCAATTGTCTGCTGAAGGGGAACTGGCACAAGTTGATTGAAGGCAAGTGAAGCTCTGGTATCTAGGGCCAGGTATTCCTTTATCCCCAGCTGAGTACACAAGCTCTTATATCTCTTACAGATAAGCAGGAAGACAAAAAATGCCCCCCCCCCCGAGGCTGAGACATGGACTCTGGCAAGGTTGCAGCCAAAGACCCTTTAATGCAGGTTACATAGTTTATATAGGTTATACATGTGTACACATGTATGCATGAGCTCTTAACAAGATTGGCTAGCTACGCTTGTCCACGCGAACATGGCTGCCTTTTCATTGGATAAGTGTTCCTCAATTCTCACCTCCTACTTCCTTCTTTTCTTGCCAACTTCCCTCTGCACGTCCTGTTTTCTTTCTTGCTACTCCTCCTCCTCCTATACTCAAGGTCGGTTCACCAAACAGTCAAGGTCATCCTTTATGCTCCGGTCAAGCCCAAAGCCCTCTGCACCTACACCCCCCAACATTCACGCTGATCTCACCTTATTATAGCTGGGGCCCAGCAACGTTCCTAGATGGCAAGCTCAAGTCACAAACCGTTGGCTCTATGGAGATGCATCACCTTGGCAACTAACAGTTGACTTTTTTGTTCTATCTCCTCTCCTGTTTGCTCAATCATACCTCGAAACATTTGATTTTTAATCCAGACTGACTGTGCCAGCCAGATGCTGTTCAACCTACTTTGAAAAACATTTTTAGTTCTTTATACTCAGCAGTCTTCTGCTCCACAGGGGGTTGAGAAACCACTTTGACATGCAAGGACTCTCAACGTTTTGGCTTGCAATAAACAGTGAAAATTCACAGAACGACTATTCCGCATCTATCTCAAGTTTGTACATTGGTCACAAGTAGAAATCACTCCTGTATTTTTCCGAAAGCTCTAAACAAAACAGAAACACTGTTTGACGAGCTACAAAAATGTTACGCCCTGCCAGACTTGCTACCAAGGTGTAATAGCGATGCTTCTGAGGGGAACTGTGAGTTTAACAGCCCAAATGTCTACCTGTGCTGCAGTGAGAGGTGGTGGAGGAGCAAAATTACTTTCTCCAGACAGAACAGTGCACTCCTCCTGCATAAACACAGACCAGAGATCAAAACCTTTTGGGAAACACATGGCTTACTCATGGAGATAATCTGGCCTTCAGCACTAGCCTGCATTTATTGCTGAGCCGCTGTTGCAGCTCACAGCAGAAGTATTGATTTAGCGAAACTTTCCAAGTGCTTTATTGTCAAGTAGTCACTCACAAGGCAACTAGAGACAAATTAAACTCAGAAGCTGTGTCACAACATCTCTAAAGAAAAAGCCTCTCGATGAGAATGTCTACACAAGAACAAAGGAGATGACACTTGATGAACTTCATCAGAGAACCACTGTGGTCATAAACCACAGAAGCACTTTACAGGTAAGAGACTGTAAAGAAAGACAAGTAAGTAAATGCTGCTTTAAGGATGCAGATGCAAATCTCTGAAGACAAATGCAGAAGGAGGAAAATACCTGTGTAAGGAGACGGGGAAGATCAAAGATACACAACTATCTCCATAAACCAGTATAGTTGTATTGACTTAAAAGGAGCTTCACAGATTGACTAGCTGAAAAGATTTGCAATTAGTAACTGTCATTCCACCAAAAAACCTAGTTGTATCGGGATGTGTGATTTTTGGTTCTCCTTCAACCCCTATTAACACTGTATCAAAACCTGCCTAAGTATGTTTTATTTTTTAACAATTACACACAATCCATTACACACTTCACTATTACAGTCTTAAAAGGCTTCATTTTAATGTGTCATAAACCTCATATCAGTTTATATATATTCAATTATCACCTAGAATCACTATTCCTCTCCCCTGTTCCTATAAATTAACTGTTAAAGAGCTAGCAGGTTTTGCTGTGAAGGACAGACACACTGAGCTACCTACAGCACCTTGGGAAACTCTACTTCCTCATGTCTCACGGTAAGTATTACATCTTGAGAGCCAAGAAAATATCATTATGTATTTCTCCTATCAATAAGCCATAGCAAAGGGCAGGTATACAACTTCTGCATGTGGGCTGCCAGAATTTCATAGCTACTTTAAGTCACTGAGATGGTATCTAGCACTTGCTGGTTCTCCTCTGACCTCTGCTCAGGTCTCAGTGCAGTAGCAGAAAGTTTGGGGGAATCTGGAAGGAGGAAAGCTTTTTCCAGCAGAACACACCTGCAGGGGCAGGGAGTACTTTTGTGAAGGTCAAACAAAACCTCGCAAGACCTCTGCTTAAAACTCCAAATGTCAAACTGTCTGTTTTAATAAGATACTTCTTCTTTGGTTCCCTCAAAACTTCTTGCTCCAGCTTACTTTCTAATGAACAGAGTCCCACACTGAACCCTTGCAGCATTAGAGTGAACCCTTCTTAGTGGCTTCTTCCACTGAACATTCTAGTGCTGTGGTGTTTAAACAAGGAACAGGAAGATGACAATTTAGTCACCCAGTGCTCAGATGGTAGAAAAACAAGACTCTTGAATATGTAGGGATTCTGTGAGGGAGGAGAGATCACTTTTTGTCTTCCTGCATGCTCTGAAGAAGACCAAAACAATTTGGAAGTATTAGGCATGGTGAAAAATAGGGGGAGTGCAAAATACTTCTCCAAAGGGGACAGAGGAATTTGAATTATAGTAATTGCTACATATCATTATAGTATTAGAATTAAATTATTCAGTGACCCACTGCAGCAAGTAATAAGAGAGCCCTGGATCTTTCTCCAGATCTAACCACCCTTCTCAGCGCAAGGCCAACACAGTGAGTATTTGGGCATTGAGACAAAAAGGTTACTTAGGACTTATGTATTTCAGTCCCATTCACTGATCACATGTTGGTGTTTGGAGGGCTTTAAATTGCCCCTGCCATGGTTTAACCCCAGCTGGCAACTAAGCACATGCAGCCACTCAGCGTGTCACAGCTCAGCTGAGCTGAGCCTTTTGTATGAGCATTGCAACTGCAAATACATTTGGAAGCCTGATTTCACTCTGTTTCTTCTAGCATACGAGGTCAGTCATGCAAGATATAGTGAAGGCTGACAGGCAGAAAGACAGCTTTCTCTCCCTCTCTCTGTCTCTTCCCCCTCAAAGCATTTTAATTTACTGAAGGAGTCTGTCATAACCTTTCCACACAGCTACACACACTAGTGTGACTATGTACATTCAGGACTGCATGGCAGGTGGTTAACTACAGTCTCTTTGGCTTTACATTCTTCAGTCTTGACTGACTGCGGTATCTGCTCATCGCCTTCTGAAGGCCTTCTCAAAGAAAGGCTGGGTTAGATCTAAGATTTTAGCTGGAAACCCTGCTGTGGTTTTTTCCCCAGACTTGACACAGCTGACCCCATCTTCCCAGTTCAGGCTGTACCTGTGGACTGGAACATTTTCTCCTGAGCAGACAGCAGGCACACCAGCAGCACATATCCTAACAATCCTCTTACCTTGTCCAGAAGTCTCCTTGTACTTGCACTGTACGTTTCATACCCAGAACACTAATTATGACCTTTGTGCCACTGCAGTTCTTATAGTAGTGACTTGGCACTGCAGTCCTTAAAGTAGTGAAGCCAGTGCAGAGAACACTTTAAGCAACTTATTAAATTGCCCTAAAATGTCTGGGTATGATAAAGATATGCTTTTTGAGCGTCATCAATATACAGAATCAGAGAGAAAGCAAAGAAAACAAGTGTTCCTCTTAGAAACGTCCAACAAAGACCCACATTTGCCAAACAGGCTTCAATTTCATTCGGATCATGTGTCCTCAACATAAGAAGGACACGGCCTCATAAACAGACTGGAACTACCAGCAGAACATTCATATAGAAATATAATTCAGTAAGAGCTCCTGAGAATGGAAAACATGCAGGTTATTTTTACTTTATTAAAATTCCCCCAGTTCCGAGCTTCAGGATGTGTACACAGCCTGTACCAAAACACGGTTTTGAAAGGATTAGCAGCCACAAATAGATGGAAGGAACGAGATACAGAATGTCACTGTGCCACATAATTTCCTCTCCATCTCTTTGAAAGGCTTTAGGATTTTTTGAAAATTAGTCAGACTAAAATTTTCTTTTAATAACAGGCAGTTCCTTCAGGTGTCCATTGCAGAAAGCTATTTAGAGCCTTCTGATGTACTGCAGGTTTTATAGCTATAGATAATCATTACCTGCGGAGAGCAACATAATCCACAGCCAACTAAGTCTAAGGTTGCTTAGCACACAGTATCAGAACAAGCAGCAAGACCCTTAACGCTGCTGGGACTCATTTGCTACAATAACAGTTTATACTGTGTGATTGCCAACCCAAAAATACCCTCTTCCTCCACACAAGGAGATGTAATTTATCTGCTTTTTGATGGATCTCATTTTTGTTTCAAAGGTGATAATCTTAAATTTAATGCCATATATACAAAGTATCATTCCACATTCTGCAAATACAAATCAAGAGCAATTCTCATCCTGCTGTATTATTACTTTCCAATTTTGCTGGACCCAACACACAATGTGTGTGTGCCTCTATATGCAATTTGTTCATCAGCTCCCCTTCATTTACTAGAGGCTGGAATGCTCACTGATAGGAAACATTCAAGCACACATGAGTTGACAATATTTAAAGGCAGTTTAGAGAACTGCAGATTAACTCATCTGTAACTAAAATCCTGGGCTTATACTGTGTTCAGATCCACATGCTTCGCAATGAGCTTTATGGGAAAAAACAACACATAAAAATAAGCACCAAAGAAACCAAATAAACTTAACAGCCCCCAAAATTATTTCTATATGTAGGTATTTCCATACACAACTTTTTTTCCTCTCTTTGATTTGTAACCAGCCTGGAACAGGACTGAACACATTCAAGTCATGTAACCCTTAGATTTTAATATTACGGTCTCACTAACTTTGCGTTGATGCGCTCATTATAAAGATGATTACAAGATGTCTCAGATGCCAGTGTGGGCACATGTGAGTTCAGCCAGAGAAGAATTTGATTTAACAAGTAAAATATAGCAAACCAACGTGGGCACATGTGAGTAAAGCCAGAGAAGGATTTGATCTAATGAGTAGAATATATTAAATAATTTGCCTTATGAAAATTGTTTTATTTAACATGGTTCTAAATGCTCTACGAGTTTGCAGGGCAATATATTTCTGAAAAGAAAACAGAAAGAAGAACAACAAAGAAAAATAAGAAAAGGGAAGGGGAAAGAAAAACATCAGCAGAGTACTGGAGATTCCTACACATGGGAAGTTCAACTGACAGCACTCTGTGCCATGACCTCCTCAAGAAGGGCAAGACAAGGGAGAGAACAGGCTTCCCGTTCTGCCATCTACAGTTCTTCAAGATGTAAAAACATGTCAACTTGTGCCCAGAGTGACCTCAAAGAAAAAGAAGTGAGCTAAGGGGAGGCTGTCTGCATAAAACCGAGGAAGAAAGTGTTATTTGCCATGATTTTTGAATAGAACTCCTTTAATGTCTGACAGACATTTTGGTCAGTGATAGTAATGCACTAGCAGTATTTTACATGGGACCTCAACTGCCAGGGAGCTGTAAGGCAACACAATTACTGTTTTATTTTCATGAATGTGTGAATTCAGTTGATAACAAATGTAATATTTATTTTGCACAGCTGAATTCCCGTTCCTAGGTGGAACCGTCAGGCTACCATACAGAGCATGTCACAGTTACAGTGCAGATCAGCAGGGGCTGGGGAGTAGTTGTGCCAGGTAGACTAAAATAGTCAGAGTAGATATGAGAGCTTTGAGGACAGCTTTGTCCTGAGTGTGGGGCATGACCACCCTCTTCATCTATGGCTATTGTCGTATGTCTGAATACTGTTCCGGCTTGATTCTTCTTGTCCTTAACTCATATTTGTTCAGGGACAGGGAGCAGAGCCAGAGCAAGGGTTTGGGATAAAGCCAGACAGAACTGAACTGACTTGCCTCTTATTATAATAATTATCATAATAAAGATTAATACATTAGCGTTCAAGAAGACAGGAAGAGTTGAGATATTCTTCAGTTCATCGTACCAAAAAAGCCATGTTTACCTTTAGCCTCCCGTTTTGGTTTTAACAAATGCAACAGTACTGACACAATGCTTTCTGGATCTACATTTGTGCGCCAGTGATTTAATAGCACAACTATGCAAGGTCAGGCTTTCATCTTTATGTAAGAAACTTCTAAGAGTCACAGTGAAGAACCCACTACCATATTTCACTTAGGAAGGGAAAAACATTAACTCTTGACCATCTACTTTGTTTTTAAACATATTTAATTTCACCCATAAAGTAAAATATCAAGAGGCAATAGGAGTTCAAGTCTTTTGCTCTGTTAAAGCAGAGAGCTGACAGCTCATTACTCTGGGGCAACAAAGGCAGAGAGGACGTGGTGGACTCCATCTGAAACCCCCCAGGAAAATGGAAATAATTCTTTAGGGCAAGGAAGGTAAAGTCTGTGAATGTTGCACATACAGAAAGACTGATTTGAAGCAAGAATCTCAAATTGTCCTTTTATTAAAACAAACCAACAACCTTACAGGGCAGGGTGACTTCTGACCCCACAGTACGTGTTACCTCAAGGCCTTGGTAGGTTCTTTCTCATCAAAGCTCCCTGCAATGTACTCTTTTACCCCATTACAACCTGCTTTGATTTAGATTAAAATCCCACAACAGTCTCAAGGCCTAGAGAATTTGCAGGCAAGATTCTGACTTTGAGGCATTACTTACACAGCACTTACTTCAATACTTAGCATTCAAAGGATTCTGAAAGGTCATACTCCTCAGTCATGATGGAAATCACATAAGCCTGTGGAACTGTGATGTGCTCTACTTAAAAACGTCTCAACTCCCCACCAGTTACAAGCTACAAACCTGTAAAATCTGCATGGGCTCAATACAGTGAACTGCTAAGGAAATAAGGAATATTTTTTAACAAGTAGATCTACACACAAAAAAGGCAATCAGAGGCTTCATGGCACTTCTCCCTTTACGTATCACAAAAGTACTGATGAAAATTATGCAGAACATCAGCTTGAAGAACAGGCAAGGAAATTCAGTGCTTGCCTGA
This sequence comes from Brotogeris chrysoptera, assembly GCA_030323915.1. Taxonomy (NCBI): domain Eukaryota; kingdom Metazoa; phylum Chordata; class Aves; order Psittaciformes; family Psittacidae; genus Brotogeris; species Brotogeris chrysoptera. Next base: position 12,728 of record JARCZZ010044176.1, read on the forward strand.
AGCTTGGAAAACCTTAGTTTCACCTCTACATCTTGCACACATTCAAGATCTCAGCAGTCTCAAAGACTGGGCCCTTCGTCTCTGCATTTCAGCTTCTCCACTTACAAAGAGGCATACAAAGGATTTTTCCTGCCCATGGACACACTGGTGACAACACTGTTTAAAGATCTGAATAGACAGATACCTTAATGAATCCTAGATAACTGCTAGAGTGATGGGATTGTAATAGATCAGTGGTTACTTTGACCAACTTAACATTTTCAAGACACCTTCTAGGGTCTTATATTTAAAGCATCGAAAGACTCACAGTATCTAAATAGACAGGGCATAGATTAGCTTCACAGGGCACCTGCAACCAGCATCATCCCAACAAACACTAAGCAGGAATCAGGAGCATGAAAATACAGGGTCCAGACCATTTGTCCTTTAGCTTCCCATTTTGCAGGATCTTAATGGGTACACACTTTGGTAGCCTGATGGAATTTGTGCTGAAGTCTCTGTGATTAACGCACTTGTGATTACACAACCTTTCTAGAAATAGTTATAGACATAGGAGAAGATATACTTACACTTACTCCAAATGATCCTTCTAGATCATTTAAAATACATGTTTACCTCCTAATTGATTTTAAATGCTCCCTAGTGTGTTTGTTGTAATGCTATTCTTCACACAGGGCACATATTGAGGACAAGGGGTAACGGGTTCAAACTTCAACAGGGGAAGTTTAGATTGGATATAGGGAGGGGGTTCTTTACTGTGGGGGTGGTGGGGCACTGGAATGGGTTGCCCAGGGAGGTTGTGGAATCTCCGTCCCTGGCGGTATTCAGGGCCAGGTTGGACGGGGCCTTGATGACGTGGTTTGGTGTGGGGTGTCCCTGCCCGTGGCAGGGGGGTGGAACTTGATGATCTTGAGGTCCTTTCCAGCCCTGGCTATTCTATGATTCTATGATTTGTGAGTAAAATAGAAAAAGAAACCAAACAATCTAGAGATGTTTTGGCAAAGTGTAAGTGAAATAAAAGCGTTCTGTTAAATAACGTGTTAGACTGATACAGAGTGAGATCATGATAAGAACAAAGATAAAGAAAAGTGGCAGCCCCCCATATAAGGCAATTTACTATGGAATTAGGCAGACCCTTCTGGTAGATTCCTAGAAATGCCAAATCCTTAAGCTGGCTGCCCCAAAATAAAGCAGCAAAATGCTGAGGATCCAGAATCCACTTTTTAATATTGCTTCTCTGATAGTTTCCAAAGCCTTGCAGCTAGTGCAAGGTGCAAGTACCCACAGCAAAGCTACCTCTACGATATGCTGGTGACTGCAAACCTTAAAAAGCAGCTCATCCAATTGTGTTTCTGTCACCAGCTGGTTTCATTCGGAGAGTCTCAAACAGCAGCATAAGTATTCACAAGGTGAAAGCAGGCATGCTCACCCTTTCTGCAATTTACAATGCACTGCACACTTCTGACTTTTTTAGAAGTCAAACTCAGTAGCTAATAGCAATACTTAGTAGTAAAGGTTGATGCTTTCCCTTTCAGTCTTAAAGGCATCATTTAAGATAGAAGTAGCACTTTTCTCCAGAGGTAGGAAAACTGAAGGCGAAGGAAGCAAAATGGGCTGTGAAACACATCATAAGTGCTGTGTGGCTGCCCTTGTTATACAACTTTGCTCTGTTTTCCTCCTTTCTAACTCCATCCATCCATCCATCCATCCCTCCCATGATGAGGACACCTGAGGAGCACAGAGATGGATGTGGCTCCTGAAGGATGCTAAGAGCTCAGTGTAGACTAGCAACCACTGCACAGTGGCTTTACTACAGGGCAGTCTCATATGCTACCTCCTGCCTCCTTCCCTGTACACCCATTTCACCTGGTGCTGTGAAGCCTTCATTTTCCTAGTTGATAATTTCTAGTCTAGAAGAAAGCAATTCATGACTGAACATCTGTGTGCTTTTTAATGCTGAAGATGTACACTATAAACAAGAGGAAATTATTCTTGGCAATAACTCCATAAATATGTGCTATATGTTATTGTGGTGGGATTCGTAACTGACTAATTGCTAGAACTCATAGTGGCCTTCCAGTATCTGAAGGGGCCTATAAGGATGTTGGAGAGGGACTCTTCATCAGGGACTGGATGACAGAACAAGGGGTGATGGGTTCAAACTTAAACAGGGCAAGTTCAGGTTAGATATAAGGAAGAAATTCTTTACTGTGAGGGTGGTGAGGAGCTGGCACAGGTTGCCCAGGGAAGTAGTAAATGCTCCATCCCTGGCAGTGTTCAAGGCCAGGTTGGACAGAGCCTTGGGCAACATGGTCTAGTGTGAGGCATCCCTGCCCATAGCAGGGGGTTGGAACTGGATGATCTTGAGGTTCTTTCCAACCCAAACCAGTCTGTGATTCTATGATTCTATGGATTGAACTATTAAATTTCAAGAGTCAATATCACTCTAATATCAGCTGGAGATAGATGCCAGCTCTGTCAATACTCATTGTAAGGTGCAGAAAATAAGTATATTTGATTAGTTATCACTATTGATCACTATTGATTGCTATTTGATTATTAATCACTATGTCAGAGGCTAATCATTCCGTTTTCCACAAAAAAGCCATTTTGACTGACTTGGCACGATTCCTCACCCATGTTCAACAAGGGAGCAGAAAATGAATACAAAAGCCATGAATACCTATAACCCAGCAAAACTGGAATGTTAATCGAACCATTTGCTCTGTGTGGTGTGTCTTTAGAGAGTCAGCTCTTTCAGAGAACTCTAGCTGAGCAGAAAGATACCTTACTGCCTAGCAGAAAGCAAACTGGGTTGGACAGTGAGCTCTGCTTTGTGGCATATTTCACCTACACTGCAGAAATTGCAGAATATCAGCACTTTAAAATGATGAACATGTGCCGCACCTGGTTCCTGAACAAAGCACAACGTGGGACTCTCCCCTGATGACTTCTTTTTGATGAAATCATTGAGCCAAGGCAGAATGCTTGAATTACAAAAAGCAGCAGCCTGAATAGGCCTGCTTACTCCTGCTTCAACTACCTTTTCTCAAGGAAGATTGCCTACTTTATCAATAGCTCTGTCAACACTTTCAAACCCCCTCAGAGGAATTCAGAACATTGAATGTAAATAAGCCACCTGCTTCCAAAGATCAAAACAAGACTGATTTATTTATTTATTTGAACTGATAAAGATGGGGCCCTGCATGCAAATAATGAAATACTCCCTATCTCTTTCTTTAATATGTGTTTGAGGCATGCTGATAATGCTTGAACTGAAAACTTCCACTGGACAAATGTGTGACGGCAAAGGAACTTAAAGATGCATGTGCTTGCCTATGTAACATCAGGCAAATGCAACCCAGAATTTGATGGTTTGTGTGTGTACCACCTAAACAGTTCACTGTAGTACAAGGGAACTCCAGGAAGGAAATAATAGGGTCTTATCACAGAAGATGGCGAAATCAAAGACCCCCTTTTTCAGGTAACACTGTTAATGTTCCAAGGAAGGCACTGACCCTCATAATACCCCATGGAGGACAGATCCACATCCGTTGCTGGCATATGCACAATCTTTAGCTCTATGCTCAGAGCTGGCTGAAGGCTGGGACATGAGGCCCAGCACAGCAAACATAGCAACCTCTACCAGAGGGTAAAGTTATCTGGGTGACAGAAATGCTCAACCATGGTTTTGGTTTGGGGACAAGTTTACCAAGCTCCTCTTTCCTTCCCTCTCAACATTTTATACTGCCATAAGAGTAAATACAGACTCTTAACAGAAGACAGAAGTGGAGTACGTGTAGTGTGACAGACCCATTAGCGCAAGTATCCTTGTCATTTTAACCTTGAGCTGTCAGAGCCTGTCAAGCCTTATTTTCCTTTCTGCCTCCTTTTATGTTTTCTCCATCTACCCTCAGCTCCAGCCCTCCTGAGCAGGCAAAAGGGGTAGATTTTAGTCCACATTTCATAAGCCAAAACCCACTTCTGAATTCTCTGGAATTCTGCCCATTATCTCCACATCTGTGCCTGTCACTTCTCTACACAACTAAATATTTATTTTCACTTTTCATTATCTTAGGATGTACAGCATAAAGCAAATATATGTATTTAATTCCTGAGCACTTTCTACCTGACTTACTTCATCAGCAGTAAATTCTACAGTGAGGATATGAAGAATTTCATACAGTTGCAACAGCTCAAAGATGAAGGGGGCCTATAGGGATGCTGGGGAGGGACTCTTCATTAGGGACTGTAGTGATAGGACAAGGGGTAATGGGTTC
>JARCZZ010044177.1:0-10762 GCA_030323915.1 Brotogeris chrysoptera
GGAAGGTTAGATTGGATACGAGGAAGAAGTTCATTACTGTAAGGGTGGTGAGGCATTGGAATGGGTTGCCCAGGGAAGTTGTGAATGCTCCACCACTGACAGCGCTCAAGGCCAGTTTGGAAGGAGCCTTGGATGACATGGTTTAGTGTGAGGTGTCCCTGCCCATGGCAGGGGGTTGGAACTAGATGATCTTAAGATCTTAAGGTCCTTTCCAACCCTAACTGTTCTATGAGTTTATGATTTGAAACCTCTTTCCGTCTGTCAGCTTGGGTTGAAATTTGGCCAGTGATTGTTGGAGGAGACAGTTCTGAGGAAGAAAGGAGCAGCTGACAGGATTGTCAGGGATACGTAGGCAACCTAAGCACATAAATTGTATTTCACAAGAACACTTACCCAAAATCACATAATCTGAGCAAGACATTAAAAATTCACACCTCTATATCGTCCAAAGGTATGAAAATAAAACCAGAATTGAGGACTTCCTTAGTTTAACACCAGCAAAACTGTTCCCCTCATAATAGACAAACTACAAAGCATATTCTGAAATGAATTGTTTACTCCAGGTCTCTCCAGAACAGCAGATCCCTGTTTATATTATGTGTGGTGAGCACAGATGGAAGTACTTCCAAAACCCAGTTCCCTCCTAATATTAGACATGTCCCTAAAGAGGAATTTCTGCCTACCAAAGAAAGTCAAGATGCGTGTTTTGACCTTTTGTGTTGCTACTGAACTTATCTCACTAGAGAAGTTGTTGGAAGATATCGGCTCTCTTGTTTTCCGGATGAACTGCTGAATGTATGATGAGAAGGAACATGTTGCCCCTTGGCCATTGGCATGTGAAAGCAAAAGCTACAAGGATTACACGTGGGGTCTGGGCCATATGGTGTGTAGGCTTATTGTAGGAATTTAGCAGTTTTTAGACTCCTACTTTCCTGTCAAGTTGGTTGAAATTAGCCATGGAGCTTCCTCTCTAGAAACTTTGGAACTAACACCGTGACTGTATAGTCTTTTGTCATTGAAAACCAGAATAAAAGGTAAACAAAAATAATATAGAAACTGTATTTCTGTTCTTCAGAAAGGCAAGGAGAAGTTATAGATGTTTTCACAAACAGGGATATTTATGGAAGCTAGCTTTAATAAAGGTAAGCTTAGCATTACAGAAATGAGCATATATTACAGCATACAAGCTTACTGCTATGAAGGTTTAAAATAGAGTTCAGAAGCTAAGCCAGTTTAAGCCACAGAGTAGTATTCCATTATCCTTCCAGAAAATAGTAAAGAGCATATATGACTGACATACAAAAACATAATCTCATTTGCTGTTTAGTTATTTCTAGGAATGCAATATTATGCTAGGATGTCTGCAGATAATACAAATGCTGTTTTGTGAATGAAACAATACATCAAGTAAAATAATACAGTACTGAGCTCTATATCTGATGAAATGCTTCTAGCCTCCAGATAGTCATGTCAGAAATGAATTTATTTGAAATGTACTATGACTATGTCTATTCAAGATATTTATGCTTTAGTGATACTTAGTCTGGAGAGAATATAAACTGTAAATTGGGATTGTCGACAAAGTTGAATAAGTGTAGACAGGCGGGGGGAGGTTGTTTGTTTTAAACAGGACACAATTCCTTATCCACTGATCAAAACAGCACATGCTTGGCATTTCATTTTAGTTGAAAAAGTTTTATCATGTAGCAATCAGCAATATTGTCTATTCGTCTGTGCCAGTGTTCTCATTTATTTAAATGGGCCTTCAATTGTCCACCAAAATGCCTTCCTATCCTGCTCCTCATCATAAGGTGAAGTTCAATGCCATAGATTTCTCATTAATAAAACCCCAAACCTAATCCTAAAGTCAAGCCTGTTTTGGCTTTAACATAAGTTTTGCAATATGCCCTAGTACTTTGCATCCTTCATGGTGAAGGGAGGTAATCAAGACATCAACTCATTCGGACGAGAAAAAATTATCTACTATCTATGCACTAACCTTCTGGCCTCTACTGGAACACATATTCACAAGTTTAAAGCTATGAACAGGAATAATTTCTGGAGCATGCTGTGGCATTAGATAATCATTTAAGGTCAACTAGGCAATGGAAGATTTCTCAGTTAATGTATGACATGTAACATGTAATAGCAAGTATACAACAGTTGCAGCAACTATAGATGCCAGAAATAAAAATACTCTCCTTTGAAGACAGTTTGGCTAAATGGAAAATTTAAGAAAAAAAAACAAAACAAAAAGCAAATATGAACCAATGAAACAAAACCCACAAAACAAACCAAAAAAACCAAAACCAAACCAAAACCACCCCAAAACCAAACACACAAAGAGGAGACATATATCAACAAAAGGGTTACAGGGACAGTACAGAACAATCAACATCCAGGATATTATTCCCTATTTCTGATGCTCAGAGGAAAAAGGTCCAGCAGCAGGAAGGAAAGGCTACAGTGGTCTGATTATCAAACACACAGCTAATTTAATGATGCCAGAGAAGACCACATGATGACCAGACTCCTAAGAACCAAAGCAGCAGAGCTCACTTGGTGTCTGTGTAGAATCCCAGAAAGTGTTTGGTGGGAACTAGTCCCCATGGCTCCTAAGAGTACCGACAACGGAGGAAGGGCTGAGAGAGATCGAAAAGCAAGATTTAGGAGTTAGGCTGAAGTTTGGGGCTGAAAGTGAGAGCTGTATGCTCTGGAGTCTTCCTAGCACTATCCCCTGGGCTACAGAGAGACATCAGAGTTGAATAACTGATACTGGGAGGAGTTCAGATTTATTTTGAGAGGGAGAACTTCTGGATTGAACAGAGCAGATACAAGAAGAGTATCTTGGAACGTGGAAGAAGCCAGGCTTTCCACTTCACACCTTCAGGCAGAGTTGCTCTTTTCTTCTATGGGAAAATGCCTAAAAGGATGTTAAGCTTCTGTTATACTCCCTGATCAAATGGGTTCCCAAAAGTAGTAATAATGTATTTTTTTCTCAAAGGAGAAAAGGTTTGTTCGACTTGCGATGACATGATATTATCATTGACTGATCTATTTTAAGTTAAACCATGACAAGGGAAGGGCTGGTAGGGCAGAGATAACATTTACTATGCTCCAACCATATTCAGGGCTCAGTGAACCCTGAAAGGAAAATGATACTATTAAAAAATCTCCAAGGAAAACCAAGCAAGAAATAGAGAGGGTAGAAATGGTCTCTTGCTCTCCCCTGCACATACCCAAATAAAGAAACATCCAACAATATCCTGATTGTTAGACATCACCATACACAAAGGTATGTCTAAGAATCAAGCACTGTCAATCAGAATTTCTGTTAAGACTGAAGGTGAATAGAGAATGGAAAAGACTCCAAGATGGTGAATGAAACTACAATTGAGCAAAAAAGAGATGAAGATAAAGAAAGGTAGTTAGGCAGAATCAGTCAAAGTTAGCCAGAGATAGTTATCCTTATGTCAAGCAAAGGCACACAAAAGAATAATGCTATTATAACATCTTAACTTATTGACTATGTAATTTACTACAAATTATTCATCATAATTATCGGAGTCAAATAAGCTCTTTTTCACCACCTGAAATGATAAAATACAGTTTGATTTTGGAATGGTAAATACAAGTATGAATTTCCTTTAAAGCTAAACAGCAAAAAAATAAAACTCAGTGAAACTCCGATTTAAACAAGCCCGCTTCACACTGTTCATGTAGTAAATAAATAAAACATTAAAAGAATCAGTAAATGCTGAAGCTACGCAAGTAGCATTGGTTATTTCAGGCACACAAAGTTTAATAATCACTTTCTGAGCGTGGTTTTCACCCACACACATTGAGAGGACAAATATGCTGTGGGATAGTCAATAACTCAAATTCAAATTTCTACATGTGGTAAAAAGTGACAAGATTAATAGCAATACACCATCCATTCTCATCAGTCACACTTAGTCCTCAGACCTCTACTATCCACAAATACTGCTGTACAATCGAAAACAAAGAACTACTGAATTATTTATTAAAACTGCCACCATCAATAATGCCCCTATGTAAAAAGTCATTGAGCAGTCACTTAAAGAGCTGGAATGCACATTTTGATAACTTTTGACCATGTTAACAACTGCACTGCTTTGGAAAGGATGGAAGCTTTTTTCGGACATTTACATATGAGAAGTTAAACTTGCAAAAGCACCATTTTCTGCCACTGCAAAGCAAAGTCTTGTATTTCTGGCCAACAAAAATTGAAGGTGTAAGTTTTTTCTGTCCCTCATATCACCTTTTGACACAATCTGGAAAGTCACCCAGACATACCTAAAATGACAGCCTTAGAATAGTCTTTCCACATTGCAAGGCAACAGCAGCCATCATCAATGCCAACAGCCCCAAATAATGAAATGGGGTATGGGTGATATTTCTTGGCAGCCAGCCAGGCTCACATGCCAAACTTCTGCTCTCTTGGTATAAGCCAGGAACTCAGCTGCCTTCTTCCCTTTTAGCACATGGGGTCCTTTTTACTTCACATATGATTTTAATGAAATTTCTATCACCTTTTAACATCAGTGTTATTAAGTTCATGTTTTAGGAGACATGAATAACTACATTATTGCTGCGTAGCAATACCATAATACTAACACAACATTGCATTCAGAAGAGTGGGTTACATTCCCAAAACATCCTGTCTAGACAATTATGCAAAACCATGGCGCACTGAGGTATTTCCCAGCATCACCTGGTATTCCTCACTCTGAGTAAATACAGCCCAATCACAGCTGTGAAAGTTACTCTTTCAACAGCACCCAGCAGTAAGGGGGAAACCTGGAAGTAATCTAATAGACAAATGATATATAACCCCTCATACATATATGCCCTCAGCATGGAAAGGTGCCCAGATTTGCAGTTTCTGTTCATGGTGGTGTATAGGACTGTGCCTATAACAGTACATTAAATAGGCCAGGACTTTCTGTTGGCACTAAGGCTAGCTGGCACAGAAAAACATGTGTCCGCACTCCCTTACCCTATACTTTGAAGTATGCAAATGCCAGATAGGAACGTCTTTCAGCCTTTCTTCTCTCTTCCCATGCTCAGAATTTGTTCAGAATACTGGTTGATGCTGTCCTAATTCTTGCCAGATTGTTCTAATAACTAAGAAATATTGACAACTGAGTTTTATAGTCTAAGAACACACTCTGGTATTGTTAATTTTACCCATATAGATCTAAAGTAAGAAGTCCAGAGGAGTCACCTCCCCTCTGAAACAAGAAGCAATAGAACATAAAGAAATAAGCAAAGGAAGGTAAATTAAGTGGCCAGGATAAACCACAAAACACTGCAAAGGATGGACATCTTGTTGCCGAAAACTTTAAACAGCTGGTTTTCAAAGCACTTAGGAAGAAAGAATGGAAACTATCTGAGTAAGAAATATGCTGTCAGTTTCAAGTACCCAAGAGATTTTTTTATTTGTCCTAATGTTATTAGTATTTCAGGAAATTGCTATTACAGGGAGTATTCTGCTGCATTCTATATTCTAAATGCAACTACAATTCAGTGGTCAATCTAGATATAAATTCTTGCTATTTTCATAGAACCCAGTGAAGTCCCAATGAATACATGCAGTTTTCCCCTTAATTTCAACATTTATCTGGATTACTTGGTTAATAAAATTTCTTTTAGTTCCTGTGGTATGAAAAGGCCACTGCTATGTCACCTCCTCTATTACTGGCATTTTTAATGCTAAACAGGTTCACTAACCACAAGGTCTAAATACAGTCCTTGCTTAAACATATGACTATTTGCAATATGAATGTTTATACAAGAACAAATTGGAAGCAAAGGTATTCTTGTTAAATTTACCCTCTGGATCAGTTACTTCAGATTGAGTAGCAATTTAAAAACTATTTTCAAAAGCTTTTTCAGGAACCTTTGCTCCTTACGTGAGGAATCATGAGTCTTTTTAGACAGGGTTAACTCCGGAAAACTTCTCTTTTAGCAGTACTTGGACTGTTGGCAACAAGACATCCCTTTCCCAGTGCCTAAAATAATGCTGAAGTTACTCTGTCTGTTCTCAATTAAACTGTAATTAAATAATAAAATTTCAACTTTAATAGTAGAATTACTATTTGTAACATGACAATCAAATGGAACTCAACGCATTAACTGTTAAGCCTTGAAAATTTGAGAACCAAAGCTTTGCAGTAGCAAGAATAAACTATCAAAAATTACATATATATTAATCTGAAACAGCCTTTCAAATAAATGTGCATTGTCAAACAAAAAAAATCGTTAAAAAAATACAGTCATGCAACATCTGTATGCTAAATTAGTGTCTCCCAACCTTTTAGAAGGTGAATCCTTCCACACATCCTTTGTACAAACTCTTTTTCCTCATCTTTGGTGAAAAATGCTTACATTTTCCATCTGAGGAATGTCACTCCTGCCTCTTTAGAGTCATCTTCAGAAACTTAGTACAGTGGCACGTGACATAACTGTACAGAGCTGGTACAGGTCTAGATGTATTCAATGCCAATTCATCTAACCTACAAGATGCTCCGTGTCTCAACAGCAAGGCCTTTTTTGTTGATTGAATACTGTTGTAAGGCAATTAAAGTTTAAGCATACCATTTACTCCTTTTTGCCGAGCTATTTAGTTACTGCTTTTAGAAGTAAATAAAAGGACAAGAATGTTTACTGTTCTGACATAAAAGAATATTTTGAGTAATATGTCTGGGGTTTTTTTTAAACCATTTACTGCCATTCTGGCATAGCAGGGAGAGAATGCAGGGTTCAGCCACACCACTGCTGGTAACAGGGCTGGCAACTCTGCAAGATCTCTCTGAGGTTAGTCATTGATCGATCTCTTCCTGTACCTGGGTTTAAGTGTGTCTGAGTATATAAAATGGTTTACGTTTTTAAGAGGGGTTTCAGCTTTAGAAAACCTTAAGGAACTGGCTGGCTCTTGGTTATCATTCAAAAGGAAATGCAATAGATGCAAAGAAGCCCAATACCTTTCAAGTGTGGAAAAAACCCCTAACTGTTCAGGATAAAGAACAGTGTTATGCCACACGTATACTTCACTGAAACAAGTAAGTGAAAGCACTTAACATTAAACTCTGCTACTAAAAGACAAGATGGACAATTTCATTTATTAGAAGTCTAAATATAAAACAGTACAATCCAGGTGAGTAAAGTAGCTGCATGTTGTTCAAAATAGCTCTGCAAAATTTTCAGTCAAAGATTTAATTAGTGCATTCAAATGTCAGACCAAAAATTACCAATTAATTCAAAAAGGGCAAAGATATTGCACATCCATTCCGTGGCTTCTCTAAGTTCATCCTTCAGTTTCAATCAGTTATCTGCAAATACAACTTATACTCAACTCTAACAACAAACACTGCACATGATTACTTAAGGTAAAAACGAAAGAAAAATTTTCATTGAAGATGCTTACATATATGAAATCAAGCTAAACTCCCAGAATGTCAGCCAAGCACCACACAGAGTCTATTTTTAAACAGCACTTCACTCTCATTGTTTCAGGCGATATACAGTTTATATACTTTGTCAAAACCAAAGCATATAAACTGACTCTTAAGGTTTTTAATGACTTGTCAACTCAAAAATGCTGCACTATCCATGCTTTTCAACAAGGAAAAAACCAAACAAATTACATTGTATTTATCACAGAATCCCAGAATGGCTGAGCTTGGAAGGGACCTCTGGAGATCATCTGGTCCAACCTCCCTGCTGAAACAGCCGGTTGCCAAGGATCGTGTCCAGACAGCTTTTGAATATTGCAAGGATGGAGACTCCACAACCTCTCTGGGCAACCTGTGCCAGCATTTGGTCACCCTCATAGCAAAAAAGTGTTTTCTAATGTTCAGATGTGTTCTAGTTTGTGCCCATGGCTTCTGGTCCTGTCAGTGGGCACTACTGGCTCCATCTTTACACCCTCTAGGTACTTATACACTTTGATGAGATCCTCCTGAGCCTTTTCCTCTTTACAGAATTTCATTTTAACAGAAACTGTACAGCAGATGCCATCAAAATGATGTTGTACAGCATATATTGACCTTGCCTCCAAATAAGTCATTTGTGTTAAAATAAGGCTCCTGTCAGATAGAATCATTGACACTAATACAGTTTGCAAAGGTGAGGAAGTTAACTATGCTTAGCTGACATTTCTCCAACACACTACTTAGTTCCTGGGCTTTTTGGTTTTCCTTCAGGAAGAACTAAGGAATAAAGAATCAAAATGGACCCTTAGCTGAAGGCTTGCGTATGCATAAATTCGCAATGTTGAAGAAAACCACATGATTTAAAACAATTTTTTAGATAAATCAGTCAAAAAGCTGAAGGAACATTTAGAAACAACGTTTACATTGATTCAGTTTAAAATCAATGGACTTAATACAACACTAAATAAGACAGACATGAAAGAATTCAAAAATCTATCTGGACACTTTATAATTAAAATCAGTTTAAAACTAATTCAACCAATTCATCAGCTTCCGTGGCCTGCACATATAGGTAAACCTGATGATTCAAGTTATTGTATCAAGGGGATGAAAGAACACATAGCAGAAGCTGGAAGAAAACAGCACAAAGCTTGCAAGCCAATTGTTTTGCTAAAGGGCAAGTGAAATGGTGAGCAAATTAGTCTGAAAATTCAATGGAAATTTTAAGACTGAACGTCATTTACTCTTAAAAACCAGATACTAATACATTGTCTCTCCACAGACAAGCAGCAAGTTTACTTTCTTCACTGTAAATTATTATATTTTTGAAACTGAATTCTCAAGAGAATGACTGCTTTCTAGGACTGAGATGAAGGTTGGAAGAATTCAGTGGCACAGCATTTTCAAACTTGCCACAGAAAGACGCAGAAAGATACCTGAAATAGCTAGGGAGCATGAAAATTCTGAAAGTGAAATGCGAGGAGTTTTACATTTATTCAACTGACCAAGCAACAGCATGGTTTTATGAACCAAATATACTCAGTATCATGCGTAAACTCAGTAACAGTTTGGGTTTTGGTTTGGGTTGTAGGTTTGTTGGGTTTTTTCCTTCCTGGTTGTTGGTTTTAGTTCGTTGCTTTAGTTGGGGGTTTGTTCGGGTTTTTTTGGTTGGTTGTTTTAAAATTTGCTTCCAACAAATTCAGGAAAATAAATTGAAAAGCAGTAACAACAACTACTAGGCAATTGAGTCTCCTCTCCGTTACTTATAACAATGCATTGCTATTTCTGATTCCATTTCTTCATTTCAATCACTACACAGTCAGAAATTATGCTCATTTTGTAGCCTTTGTAATTGCTACAATATAAATCTTGAAGCTACTTATATCCTTGATATACATCTAATAAACATTTTATTGTTTAAAAGTAACTGTCTTCCGGACAGATATTTTTCACCTTTTCATATTTGCATAAACTGTAGTCAGTTTGGTAGTTTTTACAACACAGAGAACTCACTACACTTCTACAATGTATCCATTTACCCAAGCAAAACCCCCTTTCTTTTATTTCTTCTTTGTAACTCAGTGTAAATGGCCACTAAAATTGGACAATATCAGTGCCCCTTATGATAAGAAAAACAAAAGTACATACTGAAGTCTTCATATGACTTCACTGCTTCTGTAGTTGGACAGTCTCACATCACTGTGGTACTTACTAATCATCTCCGTATGTCTTCTCTTTGAAACATTCTTCTGATGCTGAACTATTACAAACAAACCATGTATGCCTGATTGTGCTTCTGCACTAACAATTACAAGTTGGCTCTTTTCCATTTTGTTTGTTAAAATCTTAATTAGTCATGTGGAAAGCTACTAAGCCATACAGAACCTAGAAATGTCACAAAAACATATGGAAGTGTTTAGGAGTGAAAACAATCCACTTAAGAATTTATGTTTCTTAGCCACGGGACTATAATGCATATTAAATAACAGAATTAATGAGTAAGTGGTCTCTTACCAGTAAGTAATGAACTGTCCTCCTACAAAGTAATAATATGCAAACACCTCAGCCAGGAATTTATGGATGGTCAAGGGCAAAAATCATTCCCCCAAGATAAGCCACTAATGTAAGTTTATTTTATCTCTACTTCTTGAAGGCTTCAAAGTGACTATTCTGTCATTTTACTGTGCTTTGTGCAAATTTTTGACCTATTTACAATAGAGTCTGTTTGGTGGAGTTACATCAGTTATCAATTTAGCCCCCAGATTGCATCAAATTAACATTCTAATAATAAAAAGCCCCAAACAAACAGAAACCACTTCACTGAAATATTACCAACAGACAAATCACTAAATACAAACCAGAAGTTTTCACGTGAATAAGGAAGAAGTCCATTTGGCAATGCAGAAAAGAACAGCAGTGTGAGCATCAACGTACAGCTACTGCTGCTCAAAAATAAACAAAATTCTCAAGGCTAAGAGACCACTGTAGCTAATAATTTTTAAACAGCACAGTGGGGAAAACCAAAAGAAATTCTTTGGCAGGGGGCAGCAGATGGAATACAGCTCATGCATTCCCTTCAGTTGAACTATTTCAAAGAGAGGGAAAGGTACACGGTAAAATCTTAATTTTGAAGCCCTTAAGGTGAAAGGTGTTATGCAAATTGAACAAAGACAGTACCAGATTTTGGGACAGCCTCGTGGCTCTCTTCAATATAGGACTACACGGTTGCATACAGCTGACCAGCTCCCTTAAAAAGTTGTGCACCTACTAAGGTTAGAACCCCCCCCCCCCCAACCTGCTAATTT
>JARCZZ010044180.1:22147-32374 GCA_030323915.1 Brotogeris chrysoptera
CCCCACAGCACCGCTGCCTGCGGGGCACGGTGGGGCTGGTGCCGGGGAAGGGAACAGCACGGGTCCCCTGGCAGGGAGGACATCAGCCCCTGCTGACACCGGAGTCCCACTGGAGGCTGGTGCTGGCTTGGCCATGCTGGCAGGGTCGGGGTAGACAAAGCGCGGGGGCCCCAGGACCAGGCTCTGTGGCCGCGGCAGCAGCGGTGGGTACCCGTGCCCACCGGAGCTGGCGATAGAGGAGACGCCGGGCAGCAGTGTGTGTGCCACGCTCATCACTGCCAGAGAAAAGACATTAGCCAGAGAAAGGAAGGGAGTGGTGGGGGACCAGGATGTGCTGGTCACGGGGGGGCTCAGGGGGCTGTTGGGCTCGCTGTGGACAGGGGATGTGGGGAGCGGCAGCGGGGACAGGAGGGGCTGGGGCAGGGCTGGGGGTACAGGCCCGCCTTGGGTGCTTTGGGGGGTCTGTGGGAGCATCGGTGGTGCTGTCAGCCAGGAGGGAGCCACCGAGACAAGGGGCCAGGTCTGCACGGAGCCTGCAGAGAGAAGAGCATCAGGAGCACTCCGGCCCCCAGAGGCCCCCCTCCTGTCCCTTGGAGCCTTGAGCTGCCGAGGGTATGGGCCCAGGCACCAAGACGGATGTGCCAGGCTGGTACCTGCAGGGGAGCCCAGCAGCGCTGGCTGCAGCTCACCGGCTGCCGGTGCCTCCACCGGACTGCCGAGGTTGTTCTCCGATGGGGAGCTGCTCAGCAGTGGCAGGACCGGGGACTGTACTGAGAGGCTGGGGCTGGTGCAGCCCAGGTCTGCGGCACAGGGGTGACAGCCAGCACTCAGCCAGGGCAGGATGTGCCCCATGGGCTTGGTCAGGGCCATTACTCGCCCTGCATGGGACCTGGGGAGGGATGAGAAGGGCCTGCACAAGGCAGAGACCTACCACTGAGTGAGGACGAGGAGATGGAGCGCGACAGCTCCTGCAGCGGCAGGTCCATCTGCTGAGGGGATGCAGTGAGACAGCGCTGGGGCAGAGGCCCCGCAGGCTGATCCAAGCTCCCGTGAGCTCCCTCCCCAGCCCCAGCACTGAGCAGGGTACGCCACAACCCATTGCAGGAGCAGGCAAGTGACCTGGAGCCGCAGGCATGGGGCAGTTCCTACCCATGGCTCTGCACCACGGCCCCCTCACCCGCTGGGCTCCCTGGGGCCAGCAGCACCGCAGCTATACTCAGTGCCGTTGCCTGCCCTGGGCACTCACGGGGCTGCGCTCAGACTCAGGGCTCCGGGGCAGCTCCGCAGCGCTGCGCCCATCCTTGCGGAGCAGGGTCTCCACACGGTGGATGATGTCCCGGATGCGGTGGATGAAGCCGTCCCGCTCCGACTTGAGGATGAACTCGTTGTGGACCTGCAGGCAGAGGGGTGGTCAGCACCCAGCTCGGCCAAGCGCACTCCTGCCCTCACCCTGCCCCACAGTCACCATGACGGCCGCAATCTCCTCTGGGTTGTCCCCATCCAGGTCGAACTTGAAGGTCACCATCTTGTTGTTGTAGGTCTGCAGCTGGCACTCCACCACCCGGTCGTTCTTGTCGGAGATCTGCGGGCAGCGCGGCCGGCTCAGCCCGGGGTCACCCTCCTGCCCACCCACCCGCTGCCCGCCGCACTCACATTGGTGATCCGGAGCCTGGAGCGGGCTCTGCGCCGCAGCAGCTTCCCCGCAGCCCTCTTGGTCGGCAGCTTGGAGCTCTGCTCGCCCGCCGACAGCCCCTCGCAGCCGTCGCTCATGCCCGACGCCACATCGGAGGCGTAGCTGCAGGAAGCCCCGAGGGATGGCATCAGCGCCGCCGTTCGCAGCCACTGCCGCCCGCCCCGCGCTGCCCCGCGCCCTCACCTGTCCACCGGGGAGGAGAAGCCGCTGGCGGAGGGCAGGCGCTCGGGGGGCAGCTGCACCGCGATGCTCTGCGGGGAGAGGACGGCGTCAGCCGGGGCCGCGCCCGCCCCGGCCCCAGCACGGCGGGGCCCCCGCTCACCGTGGGGAAGCAGCGCGCAGGGCGGGCGGGGGGAGGGCTCGAGGGGCCCCCCGCCGGGAAGCTGCGATGCGCCGGGTCCGGGGAGTCCAGGAAGCCGGAGGAGCTCAGGTACCCGTCGGTTTCACCGTCGGCTGCGGGAGCACCGCGTGAGCACGGCCCCGCGTGGGCTGTGGGGCTCTGTTCACGGCACAGCCGGAGGTAGGGAGGGACACCCCCCCCCCCCCCGCGTCCCATCCCAAGTCACTCCTTGTGGTCCCCTCACCCCAGCCCACGCTGCTGCCCCACTCACACGTGGCCGAGGAGTAGCTGGTGTGCCGGTAGGTGAAGTGCTGGTGCTGATCGGCCTCGGGCTCCTCGGGCTCAGGGGGGAAGGTGCTGCTGAAGATGGACTCCCCGGAGCCGGGTGTGAGCAGGGGGGGCACTGGGGCCCCTGAGGGCAGCGGGGATTTGAGCTCCTCCAGCATCCGTAGGACACCCGGCGGTTGCTCCGGCTCCGCGGGCGATGGCATCTCCCGGGAGCGCTTCAGCTTCTCCCTCTTGCGCTTGATGGCAACCACACGGTCCCGCACTGCCTTGGCCACCAGCTTGTAGTCAGCCTCGCAGATGAAGCCCAGGACCACCTGTACAGGAGGGGGTTGTCACGTTGGGGTGCAGGGACCCTGCAGTGACCAGGGTTCCTCCGTCCTTGAACCCACCATCTCCTGGGCCACCTCCTCCGCCACATCCTTGTAGAGCTCAAAGAGGAACTCGATGGCGTTGTTGTCCTTGTATTTGCCGTGGAGCTTCTTCGTGTCATCCATGCGCAGCCAGAGCTTGAGCCCAGACTTGACGCCGTCGTCCTCCTCCGCCAGCTCCACGTGCACCCCCGTGTCCTCCTGGAAGAAGGAGTGCTCCAGCAGGTCCTGGATGGTGTACCTGTGGGGAGCACAGCTCAGCAAGCAGCCAGAGGCTGGGGGGGCTCTTCCACCCAGGCCCCTGCTCCCCTGCTACCTCTCATCCTTATCCATGCGGATGCAGCCCTCGATGATCTCCTTCAGCTCCGGCACCTTCACCTTGTAGAAGCTGCTGGGCTTCAGGCCCTGGGGGTGATGTGCATCAGCATCTCCTGTGCTGGACCCTGCCACGGTGCTGGGTTTCCAGGGCCCAGGGCTGAACCCAGGCTCTGCAGGCACAGCCCCACCGGCAGCAGGGACATGTGGGGACAGGGCTCCCAGCTCATGGCCTGTGTGCCCCGAGGTGCTGGGTTTCCACCCCAGTGAGCAGGAGCCAGCCAGCACCGTACGGGGCAGCCGCGGTGCCCCAGGCAAGGGGTGGCTGAGCAAACCTGCGCCCGTTCCACCCCATTAACGTGCTGGCAGTGCCTGGCGCAGGGTGAGGGACATGGGGCCTGGCCAAGCAGCCACCGACCCCCCAGCCCCGTCTCACCACCCAGACTGGTTTTAGCTGCTGCAGGACCTGCAGAGTGACACCTTATGGGGAGCAACGAAGCCAAACAGCTCCATCTGACCAGGCACCCCCCAACCCCCATCACCCGACTCAGCAGCAGCATCGCCCCAGCTTGGGGCCGCTCACCGAGGTGACCTTGCGGTAGATCTGAGCGGCATTCTGGCACTCGGAGTAGGGGTACTCCGAGGTAGCCATCTCCAACATGCACATCCCGAAGGCATAGACGTCCACCGCCTCATCATACTTCTCCTCGTACATCTCCGGCGCCATGAACTCGGGGGTGCCTGAAGGCAGGAGCAGGGCTCAGTGACCCCCATCACCACCCCATTGTGGCAGCCTGCAGCCCTGTGCCACCAGCACCCCACCTATGACGCTCTTGGCGAAGGAGGCTCTCTTCAGCGTGGCCAGACCCAGGTCCCCGATCTTGACCGAGCCGGTGGGACCAGTGATGAAGATGTTGTCACACTTGAGGTCACGGTGGATGATGGGGGGCGAGCGCGTGTGCAGGAAATGCAGCCCCTTGAGGATCTGCCGGCTCCAGCGCTGCAGCACCTTCAGCTTCATCTCCTTGAACCGCTTCAGATACCTGTGGGGGAACCCCAGGGGGCTCAGCCCCTGCCTCACCCCAGCCCACCCTCCTCCCATTGCCATGCTGAGCCCATGCGGGCACAGGAGCCCAGGTAGGGCCAGCAGCAAAGAGCATCTTGGCTGGGCTCTGTTGACACAGCACCGAAAACACAGCCCAGGAAGAGCTGAGCTCCGAGCACCGATGCCAGGAACCAGCCAGTGCTGCCGGGGTGCCAGGGCCACCCCATCCCCATGCAGGGTGGAGCCAGGGAAGCTCCTGGGTGTCCTGAGCCCACTACAGCCTGTTGTCCCACCTCAACACCATCACTGCAGGAACCGCGTTCCCTCCCCTCACACCCCAACCTGGCACTGGGTCCCCGCTCACGTTTTCAGGGTGCCGGACGTCATGAGCTCTGTGACCAGCACGATGCAGAGCTGGCCTTTGATGGATGACTTCCAGGAGTCATAGAAGCGGACAATGTTGGGATGCTGCAACCCCTTCAGCATCTCCACCTCCTCGCTGAACCGCTGCCGTTCTGTCTTTGACAGCTTCCGCGTCTGTGGGAGCAATGGGGAGAGGTGATGAGGGCATCAGGGTCCCTGGCGAGCACAGGGGGATGCCCTGGCTTATAAGAGACCAGATGCCCTCACGCCTACATACCAGGGGCTGCTATGGGCCCAGTGCAGAGCTGGGATCAGACGTGCTGTCCCTCAGCACAGGGGCTTATGTGGGGCTGGAGCCGTCCCTGCCCATGGTCTCACTCCATCGAGTCAGCCTCCATACCCCAGCCTTGATCTGGATGGAGCTGCCCTCCCCAGGCTGGGGAAGGATGGCCAAAGCCTCCCATGACAGATGCTGTGAGAGGTGCCCTGTGCCGGAGCCACCTGTCCCCATCCCCATTGTTCTTATCCCCCACCCAGGGATGGGGAGCCCCCGCTGCAGCCACCCAGCCGAGGGGATGCGCAGGGGCTCTGCAATGGCTGCCCCCCAGCACAGCCCCTCATCGGGGCACCATCAGCTCCCAGCGCCGGGCACCGGCATGGCAGGGTGTTGGGCCGGCCTCAATGAGGCCTTTGTTGGGGAGAGCAGGAGGGGGAGGCTCCAGCTCAGGTTTTTCCGTGTTCCTCCTGCTTGAGTTAATTAAAGTGGAAACCGAAGCCGAGGGCACTGAGCAGAGCTGGGGCTGGGGCCAGAGGGGAGGACATGGACCCCTCTTCCCAAGGGACACAGTCCCATAGGGAGGAGCCACCAGCCAGACCCGGGAGAACCCAGGTCCTGCCCCAAGCCCAGAGAGCTGCAAACACTGAGCCCCAGGCAGGGCAGGGGCAGGAGAGGGACCAGGACCGGGAGCACCGACAAACACCACAACCGGGGATCCCAAAGGGCCCAGCCACTGCCGAGCGGGGGCCTCCCAGCCAGGACCCCCATCCAACCCTGTGGAGCTGTGGGGCCAAAGAAAACCCCCCAGGCCGCTGCTGGCAGCCACTGCACTGCCACCACCAGTGCTGCCAGAGCCGAGCTCGGCTCCTTGGCCGGTGGCCGCCTCCATCAGCACAAGCAGCTTTCCCAACATCTTCATTGCATCACAGCGGCCCCGCGCCCGGGCTGGAGCCGCTCCATAATCCCCTCTGCTTTTAACACACGCTCAGGGACCCGGCTCAGCCCAGATGAGAACCTGAGCCCTTCTGCAGCGGATGAATGGGACCTTTCATACCCGAGGAGGAAAACAGCAACCGGAGCCTGTGCATGGCCCAGGGCACACCGGCGGCCCTGCCCAGCGCCGTGGTTGCGCTCACACCGCGGTCTCATCCCCACCGAGGAGCCTGGGGGTTCACTGCGCCCCACAACCCTGCGAGGGCACAGTGAAGCCAACGGGGGCTACAAACAGAGGCAGGGAGGGGGTCGCATCAGCCACGGCTCTCCCAGCTTGGCAAGAGGGGTGCCCGCTTGCAGCGGCTGTGCCAGCGCGGCCCCGAGGTGCCACCACCAGCGCGGGTGCCTGGGGACAGCCTGAGGGAGCTGCGCTTGTCCCCAAGCCGGTGCCAGGGCCGCCGGGCTCACCGGCTCCGTTCCTCCCGCACCTCAAAAGCAGCAGCGGGTCCCGTTCCCCGGCATCCTGCCGAGCACCCACCGAGCGCGGAGCGGGCAGAGAGGCCCTGCCCGGCCCCAGTCCGGGCTAAGGAGCGGCTCAGCCCCGGGCGGGCGCTGTGAGGACAACGCAGCGCTGCCAGCCCCGCACGGGGACACCGTGTCCTCCCCCAGCAGCACCTCGGGCAGGGCAGGGGAGGACGCTGGGGACGGGTGAGGAGCGGGGTGGCAGCGGTCCAGCCCCATCCCATGCGCCAGGAGCTGGCTGCTGGGGAGCCCGTCCCGGCCAACAGCGGCAGGAGGGAGCGCTGGGCACGGCCGAGCACGGCTCTCGGCTCTGCGGCAGAAGGCTCTGCCCGGAGCGGGGAAGCATCAGCGCTGTCCTCGGGGTCTGCAGCCCCCGCAGCGCTCCGGCTCCGTGGCGACCCAAGCAGGGGCTCCCTCAGCCTGGGAGGGGCTGAGAGCTGTGCCTGGGAAGGGGGAATTTAGGCTCCGGAGGGACGTTCACGGTGATGCCATGGTGGGGCACAGAGCGCTGGAGACAGCCCAGCACCCTCCCTGCGGCCACAACACCCCAGTGGGTACCTGTGCACCACCGCTGCCACCACCACCACCGCATGCTGAGCAGTGACCTCGTGCGTGCGCGTGAGCACACACTCATGTACCCAAACCCTCAGGACCCCATCGAGCAAATCCTGTCCCCTTGCTCAGTTCATCCCATGGAGGGGCAGAGCTCTCAGGCACTGCCACAGGGCCTGGCCAGGCTCAGTCGCACCATTCCCAAGCACAGCACAGGCAGGACAGGCTGGTGTGTGATGGACAGGGCCTGAGGAGGTGCAGGGCTTTGGGAAGGTGCCCACAGCCCCTGGGGTGCAGGAGCGGGGGGGGGCACGGCAGCACTCAGGGAGCCCAAGGGGACCCACAGGAAAACGGCTCACAGGCAGGTATTTACAGCTCGATCCTGCTCCGGGCCTCCAGTTTCCTCCCTGCTTCCTCCTTCCCGCTGCCCGCAGCACCTATCAACAGAAATAGCCCCCAGGCTAAAGCTGGAAAGCACAAACAGATCACTGCGGGGCCGCGGGACGCAGGCAGGAGGCAAAGACAGATGCTGCCTTCAGGACTGGGGGCAGTGGCACAGGGGGACAGGGACGGGCAGGTCCCCAGAGGGGTCCCACAGGAAAGCAGGGGACAGGCAGAAACATCCTGCAGGTCACCAGGCACCCGGGAGGGAAGGGCAGGGCAAGGATGGAACAGAGAGCTGGGATTTGGGATCGGGAGCCATCAGAGCAGCTGGACAAGGCTCTCCGGACCGGAACAGGTCAGGGCTGAGGTCAGGTATTCATTTAGGTTTGAAAGGCAATAAAAGGAGAACTGTGAAGGACCCGGGACAAAGCTATTTTTAAAAGGGCAGAACCACAACCAGTTTTATTTGCGGTTCCAAATCCCGTATTTGTGTCACAGTGTCTGATTCTTTGCATGATTGCTGAAAAAACAACAAACTGCTGAAAGTCCTTTTCTGTGCTCTCAGACCCTTGCGGGACGTGGATCTGGGGACAACAGACACTGGATAAAGAGCAGTCAGTGGGATGGAGAAGGGAAAGGGATGGGGCAGAGGGATGGGGCATGGACAAGCACTGGGGCTGTCCCTTGAGGGGCTCGTGTTCAGCAAGGCTGCGGCTCCCCTGGGAGGTGATGGTGGTGGCCCAAGGAGCCAGGTCTGCCAGGCACCGTGGGATGCTCATGGGGTGATCCCCGGCCAGAGCTCGGCCTCTCGGGCACGCATCCCACTGCAGCCCAGCAGGCTCAGGGCAGGCAGCAGCACCGGCACGTGCCCGCTGGGCTCGGGCACAGCGGCTGTTTCTGCTTCCCAACTCCATTCCCTCCACCAGGGATGGGGCAGTCTCATCCTCTCACAAGACACCGGAGCTGCCCTGCCTGCTCTGCTGCCAGACAGTGACCAGCCCTTTGGCAAACAGAGCTCTATGTGCCCATTGGCACTGCCCTGGGCTGCACAACAAGCACCAGGGCCGCATCCAGCCCCAGTGCACATGCAGGAGCTGCTCTGAGCGGTATGGGGACAGGGGTCCCGCAGCCCAGCCACAGGAAGGAGCAGCAGGAGGGCAGGGAGCTGAGGCACATCTGGATGAGGGATAAGACCCACGGAGCCAGCTGGTGGGAAGCACTGGGCACAGCTCACTCATCCCGGGAAGGTCCTTGGCTCACCAAGGAGAGCCCTTCCCTGCCAAGAGGACTCAAACAGAGCTCAGGAGCATTTGGACAGAGCTGCACAAGGGAGGGAGCACGGAGCCGGCTGAGGCAATTGTGCAACCCAGAGGCAGGCATAGGCCCAAGACTTCGCCTTCCACCGGCAGCCCCTCCAGCATCACCCACCGCTATCGCAGGATCTCACAGTGCTGGGCCCAGCCCAGCACCCTCTTGCAGCTGCACCAGGGCTCTCGGAACAAGGCAACAAACTCGCAAGCCACGTTTCTCTGTGTTGACGAGGACTTGGACCTCCCAGCAGCCACCCCAGCATCAGGAGCCTCTTGGAGACTTTGGACTTCATCAAAGCCCCTCCCCAGGGGCTCCATGGGAAAAGGGGAGCCCCATGGCATGGCTCTCCCTGCGCAGCTCCATGGGCAAGATCAGACCCATCAAAAGCAACAAGTGGGAGCAGGCACTGAGGAGGCAACACCTTCACCGCTGCCACCAGCACCCTGCTGTCAGCATCCTGCCACAGGGCTGCAGGGCAGCAAAGGGGACGGAGGAGCAGGGCAGCAGGAGGAGTTGGGGGCATGCTCAGAGACCTGGAAAACCACTGGTCCTGGTGCTGCCCGCAGAGAGCCCCTGGCAGCACCACAGAAACCACATGCGGGTGCCCACGGACACCACTTCAGGCAAGGTCAAGCAGCCAGAGCACAGCAAGGTCGCTCCCGACGGGAGCCCAGCCCTGGGCGCACTGCAGCACGTGCCCCCGCGCACACCGAGGGCTATCGGAGCAAACCTCGGAGCCAGCTCCAGCACTGGCACAGGCACAGCACCAGAGAGGGCTCCTGCCCTTGCTGCCCTTCCAAAGGGAAAGCTGCAGGCTGGTGGGCAGCAAAAAGGCAGAGGGTGCTCAGTCCCTGCAGCAGGTCCTGGATCCACCTGTAAACCCTCGGAGCTGGGATTGGCACCAGGAGTGCAGGTGCTCCATAGCTCCGGTGCGCTCCATAGCACAGGCAGCAGGAAGGCCCATGGCAAACAGCATGTGATGGGCAGGAGGGCCAGGAGCAGCGTTACCCGGGGAGCCTAGGAGCGGGCCAAGAGCCCCTGCAGCTCCAGGGAAGGGTGAGGGAAAGTGAGGGGAGACTGTGCCCAGTGCAGCGCCTTGCACTCTCTGTCACTGCAGCCCGACTGCACCGACGTGCCCGGCACCAACGGGGGACCTCGGATCCCTCCCGGAAGGATCCCGCACGGCAGCGGCGGGCAGAGGGGCTCGGGGCCTGGGGGGGGGGCTGCCCATGATGGGGAACTTGCCGGGGCAGAGCGCGGGCAGAGCGGCCGTACCTGCAGCTCGCACCAGGCCACCTCCACCGTGGTCTCCGTGTCCAGCCCCTTGTAGACAGTCTTGAAGGAGCCGCGGCCGATCTCGATGTCAAACTTGAGGAATCGGCCGTCGGGGGAGGTGGCGACCGCGCGCGTCTCCACCTCCTCACTCTCTGTCTCCTCCGGCTCCCGGCGACCGGCGGCTACCGGCGGTGGCAGCAGCAGCGGCGGCGGCGGCGATCCCCCGCGCCCCTCGCCCGGCGCCGGGTAGCCCAGCAGCTCCAGCTCGGCTGAGCTCCGCCGGTTGAAGCGGGAGGAGGCGCGGCGGGAGTCGCGTCCCGACAGCCGCCGGTTGCGGTGCGGGGCCCGCCCGGGGAGCCCCGGCCCCGGCTCCGGCTCTGGCTCCGGCGCGGAGTCTCCTCCCGCTCGCTCTGCCTCGGGCTGGGACATGGCTCCGGCGGGTTCTGCCGCAAGCATCGGCTCAGACCGGCCCGGGGCGACCGCTCCCGCGCAGCTCCGCACCCGGTGCCGCCGCGGCCCCGCAGCCACGAGCGACCGACGAGCACCGGCCCGGGCACCGGC
>JARCZZ010044181.1:0-13590 GCA_030323915.1 Brotogeris chrysoptera
TGGGTTGCCCAGGGAAGTTGTGAATGCTCCATCGCTGGTGGTGTTCAAGGCTGGGTTGGACAGAGCCTTGGGTGGCACGGTTTAGTGTGAGGTGTCCCTGCCCCTGGCAGGGGGGTTGGAACTGGATGATCTTAAGGTCCTTTCCAACTCAAACCGTTCTATGATTCTATGACATGCTAGGCATAGATAGGATTTGTGTCACAGATATGCAGTGTTATCACCAACATAGTAACTGTGGTACAATTATTTTCCTTAAAGCACCCATAGGAATATAGTAATCTGTTTCGCACTCACAATAAATACAAATATATGTTAATTTGTTAGTTGTGTGTCTAAAATAGATAACAAGGCCAGGTGAAACAGATGAAACTTTAAACTGAAAGGGGGTATATTTAGATTAAACACAAGGAAGAAATTCTTTACAGTGAGGTTGGTAAGGCCCTGGCACAGGTTTCCTAGAAAGGCCGTGGCTGCGCCATCCCTGGCAGTGTTCAAGGTCAGGTTGGATGGGGCTTGGGGCAACCTGGTCTAATGGAAGGTGTTCCTGTCCATGGCTGGGGGTTGGAACTGGATGAGCTTTAAGGTCCTTTCCAACCCAAACTGTGATTCTGTAAGCTGTGGTGAAGCTGTGCTCAATTACCAGTACAAGGTGACTCAGGCGAAGTGGAAGTGGGATCAGAGTGGAGCTGTGTACTGCTATGTGCAGTAGCTGACTGAGAGACCAACAGTGTGCGGGACTGTGACTGAAGTGTCCAGTGAGGGCATGCAGAACAGAGAGGAAGCTTCAGGGGTCTCTTTGAGTGAGTGTTAATGATGACCAGCCTTTCCTGGGATAGTCCTCTGATGCTGATTTCATAGCAAATGTGGAGCAGAGGTACTGCACTAGGTATGCATTACCATGCCTTGCTAGAATTATTTATAATGCTGCTATGAAACCAGGATGTGTGAAAGAAATCTGGCACTGTCATTAAGTGTTAACATTAGTCATCAGCTGGTACCAAGATTAAAATTTTAGTTTAGTTTCTATTTTGGAGTGTAAGCCTAATGCATTTTTTAAATCATGGGTTTTACTCATTGATTTATACTGATGCACTTGATTCTTACTTTGCATTTGACCTTCACTTATTTTTCAGAGGTAATATTTTGACTAGCAACTATTAAAGTATGTTGGCCTGAAAATGAATGGTATAAAACATGAAGCTCTTTTGCTAACAGGGAGATCAGTTGTTCAAAAGCTTGACTGTGTTACTATAATAGAAGGTGGCAAATGAATCACCTGTGATTTATTTTAAGTTGGTTTTGCATGAAAGTGACAATGCAGGAGTGCAGCTTCTAACTCTGCAAAGCAGATATGACCCTGCTAAATTCCCTGGATACTTCAAGAAATGTTTCATTTAAAACAGAAAATGCTAAATAGCTACCCAGCTGAATTATTTCCAAAATTTTCCTGGGCATTTAGAATTAGTGGGTGAAGTCTGACATTCTTAACATTTATTCACAGTAGAAGTCTATTCAAATCTTTTCTGCTTTTTTAAAATGGGGTTCTTGTTTCTGAATAAACTAGGTAGTGAACTGAAAGAACTTCTCTGCACCTGCAGGAAAGGCTGCAGATGTCAAAAGTATTTTTATTATAACAAGTGCTAGATTCCAGGTGCTTATCCTGTGATTTTTTCATCTTGTTCAAATATTTTTACAGCTTCTTGAAAGCATACCTACTGCTTACTAAAATAGTTTTAATACAGTATAGTTAAGCTTTATGACACAGACTATTTTTTTATCTGTAATCTCAGGTTTTTGTACGAAGTGCTTACATTTTCTGAATGCGTTTTTCATGTAAGTGCCATTGCTTTTATGTTTTAGAAGTAAAAGGTTGGAGAGGAATAATGAATAAAGGGTATTTATCAGCAAATAAGATAAAATATTGAACTAAACATTTTTACACCTTTTTGCAGATAAAGATTATCTCCTGGTCGTTGTTCAGAACCCATGTGAATAGTCCTACCGTGGCAATACTTTCAGAGACAGTGTTGTAGTTCTACTTGTTAAACTAATACTACTTGTTGATATTTAGTATCAAACATAGCACTAACTAATTTTACATAAAGTGTAACCGTCATGGCTGAAATGTGAATGATTTAAAGCTCCCAGCTGTAGCTTTATCAGTTTCTGTTGGAGCAAATCATAATGCATCTATCAAAATATTGTATGTTTATCTTGATACTCAGGAGAGCAATAATAAAGCAAAATGCTGAAAACTCTCTTAATGGGTGTTCAAGCTATTCTTGCAATTAAATGATTCTCTTTACACTCCTAACATTATGCAGAGGGAAAAGTCCTACCTCAAGAGAAGCTGTAGACTGTGCGTATTCATATATCTGTAAGTGTGTCTTTATGAACTAAAGTACCCACAGTTACAGAAACCAAAGAACACAAGTGTAGTTCATGGTAGTAACAGTGGACTGGATGTTACCCTGTCTTTTACTCCTAAGTTTTAAGTTTTCAAAGGAAAGAAAAGCAAAAGAAAAGCTCTTTTAGTATTTTCCAACTTCTACAGATGGAAGCAATAGCTTCCATTTCATATTTTCAGTACTGGGGATTTCAAGCAGACAAAGTTGAGCCTGCACTCTGATGCAAAGCTACTGTTTGTTGGTAATGGTAAGCAGTGCTGTTTGGTAGCTACTTGAGCCTTTAGATCCAACACACAAGCAGCATGCCTTAGTGACATGGGACAAAAGGTGGGTTGATGCTTAGAATGTTTCCCAAATCAGATCTGGTTTTATACAGCAGCACTAGAGATCAGATCTGTATTGTTGAGTGCCTTTAAAACATGCACTGACAAAACGCTGCTGCAGCTAAAGCTACCTACAAATCCATTCTGCTCAGAAGATATGCTGTGTCAGTGCTTTGAGATGAGTTTCTGGTGACATAATATCCTGACTCTGGGAGAGCAGTACAGAGCGGGTTGCAGCACCCCTGTTCTGATCACGCTGCTGGCCTCAAAATCCCAAAACCATGTGAAGCTTTGCATTTGAGTGTGTGAAGAGACAGTGTGAAAGGGCAGGAATTTGAGCTGACCCTGTGCTAGAAAAAACATCCTGTCATGCTTGTACTATAAATCACTTCAGGTTATGGAGATTATATATAAATTTTATTCATTAATTAATTAGACATTAAAACTTCATATTTTCAGTTGGTTAAAAGAAGGCTTTTCTTCTAGATATAGGAAGGAAAAGCAACAAATGCGGGGGGCCGTAAGGATGAAAGGAAAATGAATCTGTTGAACACTGCTCAGGGATCTTTGTGGTACATCGTATGAATTGTGGTTGAGGTTATGAAACTGATAAATCATGGTCCCAGTGGATATGGAGTCAGCGATCACTGTTAGGACTATGTTATGTACCGCTCAAAACTTACACAAAGGAGAGTATCAAAGTTTGGTGCTATATTTTTCAAATCTGAGTGTTTGCACATATTTTGCTGAGTAGCTTTAAAGTGCTGGATTTCACTGGAAAATCTGGGAGACTTGCTTCTGGGAGCTGAAAGTATCCAAGTGCTCAGATCTCAAAGGCTACCAGGCAGATCTCACACCCAAGCAGTGGGCATGGGGACCAAGGAAGATTCTGGGCACTGAGAGGAAGCAAAACCAGAGGCCCAGTGTGATGGAAATTAAGCCCATAAGGGCAATTCAACATACTAAGGCTATGTAAATCGACAGGACACTACTGATGGCACTTACTGTAGTCAGTGCTGTGGCAGAAGAATTTCCCTACTGCAGGAGGGAAGACAACCATTTGAAGTTGTTTGTAATGAACTGATATATTAACATGTGTCTATGCTTTCAAAATCCTAAGTTTTTATCTTCTCTGCTTCTGTTGTGATAATTTTAAAAATCCAACCTATTTATTGCTGTGCATTAGTGAATATTTATTCTGCTAATATTATGGCATGTCAGATGCCCACCAATTCAAAGCCCGGCTTCTCAGCATATACCTAAATATATGGCTGTATTCCAACCAATATTAATGATTTTTTTAGCACAAATAGTTTTGTTTTCGTGGCTTTCTCTAACAGCGTTAAATCCTGTGGAGGCTTCGCTGTGTAAGTCTAGAAAGCTGCCGCAATCACCGTCCCTGTTACACTTTTCTATTGTCAAAAATAATATTGCTGTTGCAATTTCCAGCATCATTGAAAAATGTCCTTCATCCCAAAGAACACAATAGTGCACCACAAAGAGAAAAGCTTAGTGTCTGGCAATGTTCTTTCCTTTTTCTCTTTCTAATACATGTGTTGTCTTTACAGACTTTAATCCAATATTTATGAAGCAGCTGATGATTGCTGCTTGATAGTAGCTTGATAGTAGCTTGATAAAGCACTCAAAAAGACACTTAAGCCAAATCATTAAAATTAAATACATGCTAAACCATTTTGCTGAAAAGTGGTTTTATGTGGAAAAAATGGCCTTCAGCAGATGTGTGGAGTTCTCCATGGGTCAAATACTGCTCACAAATTAGGTTCTTTCCCATTCCTAGGAGAGCCAT
Organism: Brotogeris chrysoptera; assembly: GCA_030323915.1. Taxonomy (NCBI): domain Eukaryota; kingdom Metazoa; phylum Chordata; class Aves; order Psittaciformes; family Psittacidae; genus Brotogeris; species Brotogeris chrysoptera. Next base: position 4,539 of record JARCZZ010044181.1, read on the forward strand.
AGATTCAGATAAGAGGGCAAAGTTTGGTCTGTTTATAATAATGTGGGTAGTAACCAGCGCTATGCAAACACACAGGCTGAGCTGTGCTGCTGCTAGGTACTCTTACCAGGGCAGATCATAACTGGATTTCCTTGTCAGCACTGGAATATTATACAGTTTTGGCAACATTTTCACTAGGGAGCGTAAATTGAAATACTTCATTTCATTGCCTGATAATTTGTTCCTTTTTTCTGTTAGAAAGAGCAAGCTGAACATGTGTAAACTTTTCATTTAGGTCTTTTGGTAGAAAATGAAAATAACCATGGTTAAATCTCTAGCAGTCCTAGTGGAAAACATTCATCAGCATATTGATCTGAACAAAGGTGGGTCGTTGGAAAGGAATGGAATTGTCCCAACAAAACACAAGGGAATAAATTTGTGAGGTATTTGAGCACCTCAGAAGTGTTGCACCAAGTTATTTAAGCTGTCTTTTATGTGGACTGGCAGAGGTTTTACTAGTTAACAATAAACTGGGGGGGAGGTTGAGGAAAAAAGTAGCATGAAAAAGATTAATTTCATAGATGATCATTTTGACAAGGGAATGTTGGGAATGTCAAGAAGGGCTGTTGTTCACTGAAAGGCAGCACTTGGGTTGAATTGTAACATGCTAGTTAGGCAATCAGCCAAGTAATAAATCATGTCAGTATCACATGCTTAGGGTCCTCAAAACACACTAAAATAGGAAGGCCTTGGAGAGACTCCCACTTCCAAAATAAAGTACCTTGTATTTTCCTTAACATTTAATTGTTCAAAATGCAAGGTCCCTCACGGGACAATGGCTTAGGCCAGCTGACTCCATCAAGGCAGTTGTTCATTTTTCATTTTGCTTATCTGCCAATTAAATACTTATTTTAAATATTTCATTTAATGCACACTCAATGGGTGGCCTAGCAAGAAGATGAAATAATCCCAGCTCCACTGTCTCAACTCTGCAGGACACAAGTTCTGGGGTAGACTGGCAGAAAAAGACACAGTTCTGCCAAATAAAGTGATGACATCCTTTTAGTTATGTTTTAATTATTAAACCACAATCTAAAGACAGTAAGATGATTGCCCTGTCAATTTTTTGTACCTCAGGCTGCTAAATTAGAGCATCAGGAGAATTCCAAGTTTCTGTTCCCTTTACCTGGCACCTGTACAAATTACATCTCTCAGTTTGTAGAAAAATTAGGTCATAACAAGAAGGTTCACCACAGGACTTCACAGTAGCCATGGGAGAAAGGAAGGCCAATGCTTGGAGAAAAAGCCCAGAATGTCCCAAGTTAATTAAATATAACAGCAAGGATCTGTTCAGATCATGGCATTGATTCGAATCTCTCTGAATTTCAGGACATCCACAGTGGGACTAGAAACAGTCCCTGTAAAAAACACAGCAACTAGCAGGAAAGCAAGGGCCACAGGGAGATCTGAACTGATTCCTTGAGCTTTGCGGGCAATTTAGAGAGAGAAAGGTAATTTTCCTTCAAGATGCACCCAAGCAGAAAATCAGCCAGTCCAAGTACACGCAATTTTCAGCTATCTGTGCAGATTATCCTTAAAAAATAATTAAAGTACTCAGTATTTGTTTCTGAAGAGTTTTCAATAGTTACATTGAACAAAGTACACTCTTTTTAAAAATATTGATCTAAGTCAAACTTCTTCAAAGTGGCTGGTTAACAAGGGGGAATGAGTTGTACCTGCCCACATCACACTTTGGGCAGCAGGTGTTCTCAGCTCTGCATGTTGGTTTGGGTGGTGCTGTAATAAGAAGTATTCTTCCTCTCCTCCAAAAATACCTAAGTGTGCCTTTGACATGAGTCCCCCATTAGTTGCTCTGTCGCTGCACCATTGATGTCTGCGAAATCGGTTCTTTCTAAAGCAGGTAAAACCGTACACAAAAGATACCATCACCTTGAGTATGTGCTAATCAGGTCAGAAAGAAATCTCAATATGCTTTCACTGCTCTGTCTTTAAAGATAATGAGCAAGACAAGAGCACTAGACCATTTTTTGGTGAAGATGGACAGAAGTCAGCAATAGGTTTATGAAGTATTGTTCAAAGGCCATGACTAAAGAAGCAAAATAGCTAAACAGGCTCAGGTTAAGAAAATTTTCTATAATATGGCTCTTCATTAAAAAAAAAAATACTCAGTGGCACTTTGCATTTTCAAAGCACTATAGGAATGCAGAGAATGTTGTACTGAAGTACCTCAGATACCACAGAAGCAAGAAGAAAAAGCAAGGATTCAGCTTTCTTTGATATTTATATACACAAAATCCAGTTAAATCAGTGAAGATGAGTGCAAAGGCCAACAACAAGGAATGTGTTCATTAGCACTCTTCAAACAATTTAAAATTACTTTTGAAACTTGGAAGGGAGACTCTGGGATCTGGTAAATTATTCCTTTCATTTCTTGCCCCTTGTCCTCAGGCAAGTGTGCATTTGTCAGAGGAATCCTATTGTTTGTCAAACTTATTGCTAATTTTGCCAAATGTGACCTCAGAATGTGGTCACAGGAGCAGCATCTACTTACATGCTAAACCTCAACACCTTCCGTACAACTGCTACTACTGCATTTAAACATATCCTACTGTTAAAATCAGATGGAAATTTCATGTCCAGCCTTCTACAAGATGTCTGAGCTCTGAGTGGCTTGCAGTGCTCTGAGTGGCTTGCAGCTCTGAGTGGCTTGAGTGTTGTCTTCTTGTAGATGCCAACCTTCTACAAGATGTCTGAGCTCTGAGTGGCTTGCAGTGTCTCACTATGCAGGGCTAAAACTCCGAACAGTGTAGTAAGCAGTAATAAATAGTGATAAGGTCTTTAAAACAGCAGTGAAACTGTTCCATTTCTATAAGGAATTCTTACTATCAGTTGTGAAAAGCTGCCACTTTCCTTCTAATTTGCTAATTAGTGATCTGTAAGAGAGAACACCCCTCGCTAGAATTACCCTTTTATCTGCAAAAAAAATCACAGCTATATCAGTCTGGAGCTCAGTATTGGCCAACTGTGTGACTGATAGCACACGTGTCAAGATGCTGGACAAGGAGCTGGAAAGGCTCTTACCTCCAAGTGAGCGTGAGGGTGGAGCTAGATGGGAAAGTGAGATATGCTCCTGGCTAAGCACATTTTGCTTATTTGCTGTCATATTTTGTTAAAGGAATTTTATAGCTAAAACATAATCAAGATTAAAAACAGAGACTAATTAACATACAATCTTTACAATTCCAGGTTATATTATATTCTAGGCGGATTTTTATAGTGTATAAACTCCAGGAGCATTCCCAACATACTTGCCATAGTCTATTTCCCAGGACAAAACCATCCTAGGCCTAAAGGGCAAACAGTCTTTTTTAGACCTGTTTTGTTTCTTTGTACCCCTGTTTCATTCAACAGAATAACTTCACCGACATAAATTAAATTATTCTGCATTCAGATGAGCTTTACCTTCCCCCTGTGTGTTCCACTTTGGAAGAATTCAGAAATAAAAGAAAGAATCATGGTTCAGCAAACTGCAAAACAGGAGAAGTTAGAGTCAAGGAAATTTAGTACCTACAAAAATGTCCCTGCATTCAACCAGTTTTCTCTTTTCAGTTTTATTCCTTTCCCTTAGGGAACCAGCGGAACCACAGACAATTTCTGCTCATTTACCCTACTGCAATCCATTAAGAAGACCACGGTAACTCTCCCATGGTTACCAGCAATATTAGTTTCCCTAATTAGTTGCAGAGGTGCCTGTGCTAATGTGCTAGTACAGTACATTACTGCTTAGATGTAGGTTGATTTTAAGGATAGGATCTGAAAGAGGTTGTGGTTTTTAGAGGGAGCAGCTATGAAGCCACTAGCCTGCTGAAAAGACAAGGCACTACTGATACACTGGTTATCTGCAAAATCTGATACCTTGCATCCCCAGTGAGGACAACGCTATGGTAGGTAGCAACCAATGGGTTTCTGTTTGCAAAATGGGGATGTTTTACTGGGTTTTCATATATATCACACCCACAGTATCTCACTTTAAGTAATGCATTTCACCTTCTGCTTTGGGTTAGAACATCAGAACATTTTAAAGACATCACGTCTTGTTTTCAGAAACTCAGTTACGATTTTCACCCATTTTCCCTCCCCTGCTGATGTTCTAAAAGATAAGGTATGAAATCTTTCCTATTGTCATAGTCCTATGTTCAGAAATGTATTTTTAAGTGTTCCATTGATCACCATTTCCTGTTGAAGGAGGTAATGTCTACTTGCACCATTTGCATTCAAAACAAACAGAGCTACAAGTAGAGAGGGATTTATTCACAGACACCATTACTTCAGCCAGATGCCATTTCAGAAATTGCTCTAATTTGTGGTATTTAGATTGAAATTACCACCCACCCCCAAAAAAAAATTCATAAACCCTTAGGGTGTGGAAATTCCCTGAATTTCCAGGAAAAGTTAGAGGAAAAAGAGGATCTGTATTTAGGAAGAGGCGTTCAATTTTACAGTGTCTTTTTTAACTTCTGTTGCAGGTCATAATCAAAGACAATATTTATCCAGTGCCTGTGGATCAGATAAGCATGGGGAATAATGGATATACAAATATTAAATGTGCGCAACTACAAAAAAATCCCGCAACCCTCACATGAAAATTTGGCAACTGAATGCTTAAATTAACATTAGCATATTCAAATCAGGGCTTTTGTGAGGAAGCCTGCTATCTTCAGCTTCTGTTTCACAAAGAATAACAAAAGTGGGTATTTTCTTGGAGCAGAGGGAGGCATTTTGAATAACATGAAATTGAAAGGCATGTTTCCTAAACAAACACACTAGCATGGCAAGTGGTGGTCTTTCCTTCACCCAGTATCCTTTACTACTTATAAGTATTAATGTTGCTGCGGGAGATAAAGGTATCTAGAAGGCGCTTCATAATCTCAGCTCTACTCAGACACCCCTATTGACAGGCGTTTCTAATATAGATAAGAAAGAGGGAGCGGATATTAAAGCAGTACTTTGCCCCATCTATTCTTTGTTGTCCTAGCAGAGATTTACCTTGAGCACTTTCTCCATGTTGTGGAACTGGGGTCAGTTATTGCAGATGCCCCCACAGTCTGCCCAAGAGGAAAGGGCATAGGTAGGTGTGTGCTAGCACTCCCTGTCAGGGAGAGATCTCATACTGTGCATAAATGGAGGGTGCGTGCCAGTACAGGGGACAACTGGAGAAAAGAGGGAAGAACAGAATTAATCACGGCTCAATACATAAATACAGGAAAATTTTATATGTCTGAAATTATGTGCTTTCATTCATATGCAGACTGATATTTGCTTTCAGATATGCAATGTTTAAAAGCAATATATTGCAGGCAAAGATGGGAATTCTTTCTTAGTTTTTAGTGGTTTTCTGTGGCATCACACTATTTTTAAATGATAACCTAAGCCCCCATGTAACACACTTAAACCTGTGAGCAAAAGATTGCGTTTCTTCTCACTGTCGCGTGCATTTAGCTCCAGAATCCCCCGAGTCTCGGATCCCAGAGGCTAGAGCCAGTTTGCTTTCTTGTCTGGCCATTAGATGGCAGACAACTGAACAGCCGCCGCAGTGCATTGTGCCCTTGAGTTGATGAAATAAGCAGGAAAAAGCTGCCTCTCTCTAAATTAGCTGACTTGTCATACACTAACAATAAAGCACACAGCATCCCAAAGGCCTTCAAAGTCCCTTTATCTCTTTTTACTCCCAAATCATGCATTGCAGCAACTCAAACCCTGTAATAAACACGTAGCAACCATTCCTTCCTCTTTTCCTGGCAGTCAGTCGCACTCAACTTTAAACTGAAAGCACCTTCCTAGGTTCGATTCCCTACCATTTCAGGATTAATCTCTGCAATGAAGTAATTGGTCTCATCTGAATTACTACTTATTTCCCCATGGCAGGATTTCTTAACAGTATGAGAAAATGCCTGACGTTGCTCTCCTACTAAAGAGCTGTTTAAGCAATGGAGTATAACTGCATACTCAGCCTCCTTTTTGAATCAGCATTGCACTATTTGCAAGGGGATTTATCTACCTGTTTTTCAGAAGTCAATGATAGCATCTACACTCACCTGCTGACATTGGGAGAACATTTGCTATGCTCAAAACAAAACATAAGCATGGAAACACTTATAAATGCAATCCATTTCTGTTCTTCAGATATGGCGATATGAAAACCCATTTCTTGGTGTAATTGCATTGTTAATCTTCGAAGAATGACAAAAGATTAATGGAAAAGCACTGCCCTCGGTCACATCAACAATAGGAAAATTCCATCTACCAAAACTAGAATGAGGTGTGACTGGTAGAATGACTTCCTCACTGGTGACACACCTGTGAACATATGCATCAACAGCACAAAAGGCCTTCCCAATATAAGCTATGAAAATTGTGGTTTATATGCATCTGGATTACCTGTGGCCTCTGACCCATATAAATGTCATCCAATCAAACCAAAATCCCCCACTCTTGCCCACTTCATTCTTGCACAACCCTTCACTGAGAGCTTCTAAATGGAAGTCCTGCGTACATGAAAGGTGCTCTAGGACAGGTCAGAACCAGGTTTGTGCATGCTTTTTCAGGAGTCCCACTCCACGATGTGTTTTAATACTGTTAGTATAAAGCACAGGCAAGTGTAAGTTAATGGGATACACTTAAGAGTGGGGATAATGCACATACTATATGCAGTATATTCCTGTGCATCAGCACTGAAAGCAACACCAGCATTAGCAGATGCGGTCAGGGTTAAGTGTCTACAAGAGAAAATTTACAAAAGATGTAGGAGGCATTGTAAAAGTCAGTGATTTACAGAATGACAAAAATTATTATCAACAGACATCAACATAATCTGTTAGTCTTCCATGAGCTGTATCCCACCCAACAATAAGCTTTCAAAACATCTTAAAAAGTCCAGGACCCTTGCAGTCCTCCTAAATTCAGGAAAATAAATTAATGTTTATGTGCTGTTACCTGAAGCACAGAGGGGCATGCTTCAAGTAACACAATAGGCATAAAACCTGTAACTTTAAAATTGCAAGAGGAGAAGCTCATCATAGTACTTTGTAAAAAGCTCTTTCTCCAGTTATGATTCTGCAATCTATTTTCTCCTAATTCTATTATTTCAAAAGGTGTTGGACTGTAGAGATTGATGTTTCACCACATCCAGGCCAAACTCTGCGTATTGCAAGCCTTCCATCTAAAGCCCCAGTACATTGTGATGAATTGAAAAAGGCCCAAGAAGTAAGTAAGTGGTGGGTAGACACCATATGGCCCTACTATGAACTGGGAAAGCTCATCTTGCCTTCCTCTGCCCAGTGTACCTATTGACTGTCAAGTGATTTGTAGACGTCTCTCAAGATGTTCTTTCTTTTTTCCCCATGGGATCTCCATTCTGGAGCACAGAGAAATATTTAGAGAACAGACACTGCTCTTGACTCAACACTGCAAGGCTCTGGATGTGAGGTCAACCAGCTCAGACCCTGTCCCTCACTCAACACTGAATGACGCATCGAATCATCCTTGCCCACTTGCATGCCCACTTAATTGATGAGCTGGGGATTCAGTCTCCAAGATTACTTGAGCATATTAAGTACAAGGGCTGTGCTCTACATTATCTTGATCTGAAATTAATACTTTGGCAAGGTGAGATTTGAAAATGTGCCCAAGAAACGGAGACCATAAATGCTAGTGCCTAGTAATGTGCTACAAGACATTTCAGAACCTGTCTATGGTTCAAAGCTTCTTTCACCCTGTTCTCCAAACCAGGCACAAGGTGCGCCATGGATGGACTTCACACACACTGCTGCCAGCCTCTGGATGCACACTTTTATGTGTTGCTATTATGGCATCAGTCACTTAAATGTGGAGCTTGTTTTAAAATTCTCGTTGTGGGTAATGAATAACACTATTTTATTTCATTAATAATGTTAGGAGATTAGGAAGTATTTTACAGACTTTATTGCACATGTTCTGAAAATAATTTTAACAAATGCTACATCAGAGTAAATATGTTTGCTACACAATGGATATCATCTACTTATGCTATCCTTCAACATAAATATGAATCTCACATGTGGGAAATTGTCAGTAGTATAGCAAAGAAGAACTTTTAGTGAATGGTCTCATAATATATTACTCACTACACATGGAGCTTGAAGACTGAGAGTTCCCATGACTACAGCATAAAACCAGTTTACTCACAGTATAAACTGTGAGTACAAAAACGCAACCAACCATGGTTAGGTACACTTAAAGTTGCCCCAGAAAAGTGCAAAAATACAAGTGACTGTTCAGTGCAGAATGACTAAACAGGGGCCATACATATCATAGATATGATCATTTACATCACACTTTGCTGTGTCTTTTATGTCCTTGGAACTCCTGTATCCCAGATTTCCAGACTAAACTCTTGCACTGTGATACCACTGCCTCACTGGACCCTTAGTTCTTCCCTTGGACTGTAGGCTTAGATTAATTTTGAATACATCTTCATTTAGCATCACTAGAAATTAAAAGTAAGTTGAAATACACGTTGCATGTGTGCTGAATTGTACATGCTAATGCTAGTTCAGGGCTGTACTATACTGAAGACACTATGTGAGCTAGTATTACAGTTTTCTGAAGTGTCTACCTGACTTTAAAGCCCAAGTGTTGTGGTTTAAGCCCCTCCCAAAGTTTGCTCACTCACTCCGCCCTCTTTCTTTTCCCCAGTCCTTTCCATGGGGAGGAGAATTGAAAGAATGCAACTCCCACAGGTTGACATAAGAACAGTTTAGTAACTGAGATATAACACAAATCACTGCTGCTACCACCAGTAATAATACAAGAGAAGTACAAAGAAAGAGAATACAAATGTTCGCCACCCATGATCAGCCCAACCAAGCAGTGCACCCCCCAGCAGCAAACCCCCGCAGTGCACCCTCACCCTTCCAGGTCTCTGCCCTCCGTTTTCCCATCCCGGACATGACGTGCTGTGGTATGGAATAACCTCTTTGGTCAGTTTGGGTCAGGTGTCCTGTCTCTGCTTCCT
>JARCZZ010044184.1:0-14252 GCA_030323915.1 Brotogeris chrysoptera
CTCAGAAAGTCCTTGGCCAGACCAAAATATTACCAAGCAGTAACTGAAAACACTGGTGTTATCAGCGCTGTTCCCAGACCCAAAATCAAAAGCACAGCGCTGCACCAGCTACCAAGAAGGAGAAAAATGACTGCTACTGCTGAACCCATGACAGTACTGAAAAGCACATATACTCTTAGACATGTAACCAAAAAATGAGGGGGGCATTTTACTTGAAATTTTTCCTTCTCCAGAAATCATTCTGGCAACATACGGAGTGTTAATATCCCTTATCCACCACATAACCACTATCTGCACTCCCAAGGGTGAATTAGAATCAAACTTATTTAAATCAGAGACCGCAAATATGTCAATTTAGAAATATATTTTCTCTTGGGCTTTATTACAGAAAGATGTGAATATACTCCTTATGTCTTTTAAAATGCCGTTAGTATAAACAACATGACTACATTAAAGTGTCTTAAGAATGTGACAACAATCTCATTTCTAATCTCTGGAACAAACAAGCTTCTCTACTAAGGACAAAATATGTCCCCCACAGGAAATCTGTATGAAAATGCTGATTTCATGATTGTGGAAAGGCCAAACACTGATTGCTGAAGAGGTTACACTTTGTGTGCTGTTGCACAGATGATAGGAAGAAATTACTTGTATTTACAGCTAGTAAACAAAAAGACCAGTCTATCACTTTACATGCATTTAACTCAGAAGTGGAGTTTGACTGTTTGTCCTTGTCTCTCCAATGCTGAAAGGTTAACATTGATCCTTCATAACACTGGAGAATGCTACCGTGGCTTCAAGGCAAATGATTCCAGAATGGCTATTAACCTCTGCACTTCGATTCAAATTTAAGAAAGAACATTAAAGAAATTGAAACAGCTTTAATGTAGCCTGGCATGATTTTCTTCTGTGAAACAAAGAAGCCACTCAAAGGCCACTTTGAAGTTACGCTGTCTGTTCCAAGACCTTCCCCATACTTACTAAGAAAACAGTTTCTCCTCTGAGTCACAGGAATGCCAAGTGAGTAAGTAGATAGCATGTCCTTTTTTATTAGTACAAAATCATTCATTCGAATAAGAAAATTTTGAATGAATATTTTGTCATTTGGGTTATTAACCTATATCTTTTCATAATTTATCTTGTATAATTTTAATGACACACAATATATGGGTTATGTTAGTTTTAGTCTTTAAGCATCCATGGTTAAAACTACTTTTTTTTTATGAGAGACTCAGCATATCTTTTAGTCACAGAAAACACAGAAACAAAACAGTAGCACTGATAGAAATTCAATACGAACAATCTGAATTCTTACAATAAATAAAGCCAAAAATTATATTTCTATTACTCAAGTATTTTTCGTTTGCTGAAGAGAAAGGAGACCACCTACTGAGGAAGTGATGGCAGAGTAACATTAGAAACTTCTTGAAGTATAACAATGTTACACTGTCAATCTGCTTTATGTGCGTGTTTCATCTGGTTTTGGTTTTTTCTTATAGTATGTTTGATTTACTTTCAGTTCCTGACTTTTCTTAATCACTGTTGTATACTTCTTGTCTCATTTAGAATTTCAGACAGCCATGGTATCCAGGCTGGAAGGAGACAGATTGCATAGGAATAGGAAGTAAATAGAAATCTGTGGTGTTTTGACAAAGTAAATCCTAGCTTATAAAAGTGGTATTATAATTACTGCATGATATGACTAAACACGACAGACTTGAGTGTCTATTTATGGCTAGCTTTATTCAGAAAAGCACATAAAGATTATATTCTTTGAATCCCAATCTCTGCAGCATATTTCTAACTTTTGTGAATACTCTTGTCATGGTTTAAGCCCAGCCATAACTCAGACAAAAACACGCAATCTCTCTCTCACTCCCCCACTTTCTCCCCTGCCCCCAGATCCCGGAGGGATGGAGAGGAGAATCGAAAGAGTGTAACTCCCACCGGTTAAGAACAGTCCAGTAACTAAGGTATAACAAATCACTACTGCTACCACCAATAATAATAATGATAAGGGAAGTAACAAGGGAAGAAAATACAACTGCTCACTACCTGATGACAGATACCCAGCCCGACCTGAGCAGTGATCTAACTCTTCTGGGTAACTGCCCATAGTTTTTATACTGGACATGATGTGCTGTGGTATGAAATGCCTCTTTAGTTAGTTTGGGTCAAGTGTCCTGCCTCTGCTTCCTTCCAGCTTCCCCTCCTCCCTGGCATAGCATGAGAGACAGAATGTCCTTGGTCAGAGTATACATTACTGAGCAGCAACTGAAAACATCGGTGTTATCAGCATTGTTCCCAGGCTGAAAGTCAAAACCACAGCACTGCGCCAGCTACTAAGGAGGAGAAAAATGACTGCTACTGCTGAACCCAGGACATCTGTTTTGCAAATAGCATTCATATGCTTAAGAATTATACATATGAGATCACTAATATAATGAACATAATTTTCATACTAATACATGCTGTTAAATAGGAGAGTAAATCAAGAATAAAAATTATACATCTGTATGAAAAATGATACCAATTCCTCCTTTTTATTCAAAAGGTTAAAAATCTTCATCAGATTTCAGAAGCTCTGCCTTTCAGGATGGCTGATTTTGGGAACTGCTAACGGTCTATAGGGCCTTTTTGCAGAACATTAACACTATCTATTGACATCTTCATCAACAGACTTGAAATTATTTGGAATTCCTGTTCCTGCTGTGAAGTTGTCCACATTACAATGTTCATGCCTCTGGTAGTCTTAGCAGCCAGATCAGGTTCTAAATGGGCCATAAAATAGACTAACATATCATAGATAGCTCTTTTGCAGAAGAAGAAAGAGGAAAATAAAAATGAAAGGCATTTTTAAGATTATTAAGGATGAAACAATGAATATATGAACAAGACACACTGCATTTTCCCAAGTTGCATTTATTCCAAAGCCTTTAATATACATAAACATTTTGAGTTCAATTCTACTATTAAAAACTATTTTATCAGCAAATATGAAATATAGTACCTTGGTAAGTAATTGAAAACTTCCTGTTCAAGACTGAGAAAATGGCAGGGACCCAATCATTTAACATTAAAAATTCTTAATGTATTTTGTACAAATATGTGTTTGGATTGAGACAAACTGCAGTGCTTAGGCTCATTAATCAAGCCTTGCAGACAGTATGTTTAAAAAATATATTTTGTTCCTTATTCCTGTGTGCTTCTACTTTTTATAGCATTTATATTCTTGGGGATTTTTCTTGTGTATTTGGACTTTCTTTGTTGCCTTTGTTGTTTTTGTTAGCACTGCCTACTTCAACAGTCACTTATTTTTTTTAGCAGTATAGAATCTGTATCAGGTATAATTTTAGAAAACTATTGATATTTACTCCAGTAATTTATAAGAATACATCAGAAGTTCAAAACATGATAGAGGTATAACCATTCAAAACAAAAATTTGATTTTTTTAAATGAGTTTAATTTCTCTGCACAAGGCTAATTACTTCCAAATAAGGAAAATTTTACATAACATTTCAGAATTAATGAAGCACCCAAAACATTCATTATCATTAAATGTACTTGTCACTATTTGGAAGCAGAGTAACAATACTTATAACTTCCAATTACTGAAGTTCTACAAGAAAAATATCCTGTAGTTTACTCCTTTTGCAGGTCTACATGAGGCCCATCTGATGCTCAAAATGACAAGAAGCTCTCTACCCTAGAATGCTATAGTTAATTAAACATTTTTGACAGCACCTCAAAGATAAATGGAGTTAATGTAGTAGTAAAATTTTCTCACTGAATATATCAGGCTGGTAGCTTCCCAGTTCATTTTTTGCACGCTCTCCAATCATGGTTTCAGAAAAGACAGATACACTGAAAAAATCCCTATCAGTATCTGAGAATAGTAAGAAGTTTTAGGCATCTGAGAAAACTTTCAAGGACACCAGTTTTCACTTCTGGCATGTAAAAGTTGTGATAAAAGGCTGTGAATGGGTAGCACTTTTTACTAAGATACCTTTATTCCCTCAGTCTATAATGACAGTCATACAAATGGGGTTACAGCAGCCTTATATATATTTTGCAGGTGGTCAACTTTCTCTAGCACATAACTCAGAAGAAACAGGCTGTGATTCATACCTTTATTAACTGTAACAGAAATTTTACTATTGAAGCTAGGTTGGAAGGATGTCTTATAGTCAAAGCATTAGATAATAAAGATTCAATATATTACTACAAAGTAGCAACATTTTTTTACTTCTTTTCATTAGATGGATTTTATCTCATTATGCTTTATGAGAAACTTTAGAACCAGGTAAAAAAATACCTTTTTTATTAGTCAGGTGTCTCTTAGACTTCCAGTTTTTCTAGAATCTCTCACTGTATTTAAGTAGCACTTAGTACAATATGACCATGGAATTTCTTAATTCACTTAGATACTGTTGTGATAATGAACATCTGTTTCTAGGCTTAGACATGAAGTCAATAACATGTTCTCCAAAGGCCACAATCTTTGAATATTTTTTTTTCTTTTTACAAGCTGTTCACTGGTTGTTTTGTAACAGCGTTTGTATTTTAATTGCCATATCAAACTGCATAGTTCTAGCATTAAATCTGAGAATTAATTCACTGGAGAGACAAACTTGCTAAAATGAATGAAAATTTCCAATGTGAATGAAGCTGCCAGAGCCTTCAGTAAAAAAAAGGAATACTACTGCTAAGAGCAATGAAAATTTACCAATAGCTATCAGTTTTAGAAGGTGTTAAAAATACACTCTTTCTATGGTAGTTGTTGTAAAAGTCATACAGTTGTGGCCACATATAAAATTGTGAAAAGTGACAACCAAAAATAAGATTAACAAAAAGAAGGCAAATCAATCATGTCATGAATGGTGCACACTGACTCGCATGATGGTAAATTTATCTGCACAGACATAGAGAAGAGTGAATCTCACAAAGTAACCTGCCAAACTCAGCTTCATTTACACTTCCCTAATGCTCAAGTTTGATTCAGACAGCCTGTATTTAAAGTCAAGTGTCTGGGTTAAACTGCACAGTGGACCATAAATAGTCTGGGTTGCTTCAGTCACTCTCAGCATACAAATAAATGAATCCCCTAGAGTGACATGAGCAAAGAAAGCAAGGGATAGACAGACCTATTTGACTTTGTATACCAGCCTTACCACGAGCCGGGAAAGCTGGTATAGCAGGTATCACAGCCTCTCAATTCAACTTAGTTCTATAAAAAAAGGAATAGACATACTTTTATCTTTTTCTTTAAGAGAAGAAAACTGAAAGACATGAAAGAAAAGAAGTCACAATTTCATAAAAGCTCATATCCATTCTTCTCATTCTGAGATCAGCCTTAATGCTGCCTTAGGTGAGAACATTCCTGTTGTGAGCAGGAGGTAGGTTTTAACATTGCAGCCCCTGTAGCCTGAAAATTTAGGAGTGCAACTATTATAATGGCTTTGAGACCAATCAAATATTAAATGGTGTATTGCAAATATTATACCAGTGACTGAATATTCAGCTAATGTTCACAAAAAATCTCAAAGCTCGTACCTATTTTCAGTAACTAGTGGAACAGTTCTGAGAAAAAAATGTATACAAATTTCCGTCTGTTCACAGAGACAGAATAAAGGGCTACATTCAGCAAATACATGTATTCTGATAAATACTTAAGAATAATAATGCAGCTTCAAATGTCTTATAATCTTTCCTACAGGCTTCTGTCTCAACAAGATGAGGGCTTTCACGTGATCCTGAGATTCTTAAGAGCCGGCTGGCTTTATTTGGGTACGTGCACGTGAATGTAACTGAGTAATTATAAAAGTATATACACAAAAGACAGTCCAAATCGCACAAAGAAATTTCCAAAACTGAGTAGTTGTGGAAATATATGTAGGTATTTTAGGAAGTAGACAATAAAAATGATAACCCACTGCAAATCAAATTTACCTGACTTTTATTTCATATCAAAGTCTCTATAATGAAGAATTTGTGTACAGGATCTTTGAAGACAGATTAAATAAAAACTATTAACATATCCAACCTCATGCTTCAAAAATTGCCTTCAAAAGCTGAATGTAACTGGGAACCACATTTAAAGTTTTGCAAGGTACAAAAACCTAAAGTATTGTGAGAAAAAAAACCAAACCAACATAATTACACTTGTAGTCCATTTAAAAAGCTTTTTTTAATTGATCCAAAACTCTAAAATGTTACAGAGCAACATCTCATCTCTTTACTCCTTGGGCAAAAAAGAAATAGTGTAATAATACTTAGCAATATTTTAAAGTCATTTTGGTGAGTGAATAAAGCCCTATTTTCACTACCTTATATAACTTCCTGGTAGCTGCCAGTATGTGTGAAGCTTTATTACTTTATTACATTGCCAGCTTGACATATGCATTAAAACTACTGTGAAGAGACACAAAGTATAAAGGAAGGCACATGTAGGTAGCAAGATTCACTTTTAATCATATTTCATGGAGAGAAACATTATACCTCTATGCACTAAGACTAAGCTGCTTCGTGACATTTCAAAACAATGGCTCATGCATTGCTTTGAGTTACTTTAAGTGTTGAGAATCTCTTCGCACTAAGAATCTTGAAGTATTGAATTCCATCTGTGTGAAAGACAGTGCAGATATTTATACATATAAATTACTTGCATGTTGCTTGAAAAAATTTGGCACACTTGACCCCAGCCCCTTATCTCTATGTTTACATTAATATTCAGGATTTATTTTCAGAAAGCATTAGCAGGATTGAGGAATCAAAGGCTTCTTTTTCAAAGAGATTTCTTTTCGTGTTTTCAGTGGGAAGTAATAATTTCAGATGAAATGAATGCAATCTAATTTTCCATGGTAAAATTAGACATCTGACACAGTTACACCTTTGGCGTTACAGTACTGGTTAGTGCTCTAGAACCTGCAGACAAATCTTCAGTGTCTCTCCCTAACAAATTGTTACAGAAAAGCACCTGCAGAGAGAGATTCATTCTCCCTGTCTCAGACTACGATGCAGATAGAGTGAATTATCACTGCAGGCTCCTGTTTCTCTCAGACTGGAGAGGAAATGAGAGACCTAACTGTGACCTAACATTTAACTGTTAGATGGCCAAAGGTGCATCCAAAAAGTACCACCCTCACGGCGCATCCCTTTGATGATGTCTCTGCTAAGCTGCTTTTCTCTAAATGAACATGCTTTAAGGTTGTTTTGGCTTGGGGCTTTTTTTACTATTTTCTTTGTGTGTGTGTGCATTTTTTTGGGGGTTTTGTGGGGTTTGTTTGTTTGTTTGTGGTTTTTTGCATATGAAACAAGATATGCTGGAGACAACTGTCAACAGTGCTCTGGAAAGATTTTTTTTCCCACATACATACTATTCCCTTATAAAAATAAATGTGGGACTGGATTACTAAAAGCAGTGGAGGAAGAGGGGCGATTTTAGGAAATCCTCTTCTCATTTTTTTCCCCTACTTCGTTGCTGCAGTTGTTGAGGTGATTTTTCCCAGGACTGAAACAGGGAACGCTTCTTTATATAGGTGCTGTAGGAGAAAATCTTGGTCACATTGTAAACAGATATTAAAGCTGGTAATTTTGCTTGCTAACAAAAGTTAAACAGGTGTCACAGACCTTATGCCTGTTACAAAAGTTATATTTAGCAACACTATGAGACTTGACTTCTTTCAGGGGGCTTCATATGACTTCTTCATATGACTTTCCTTCTTTCTCCCATTCATTATTAACTTGACACTACTTTTTTTTTAAAATATAAATATTCATTTGGATATAACAGTGTAAATATAAGTAAATATTATTTAATGCTTTGTCAACCTGTTGTTACTGCTTGCTCTTGACTTACTACATTTATTTTACTTATTATAAAATCAAGTTCTAAGTAAAATATTTACAAAATGCAATAATCCATCTCCTAATTGAGACAATCATTTATGTCCACCATATGTATCTAAAGTTTAAGCAGTATTATGTCAAATTAACTCAATGTCAGCAGTGTATTTTTGCATATTCATAATTTCTATTATGACTGCTTCATTCTGCTTTTCAAATGATTTGAAAATGGATTGCAAGAAATCACAGACATAGAAGTTTGAGAGTGTTTGAGAAATGTGAGGGTTGTGAGGCACTGGAATGGGTTGCCCAGGGAAGCTGTGAATGCTCCATCGCTGGCGGTGCTCAAGGCCGGGTTGGACAGAGCCTTGGGTGACATGGCTTATTGTGAGATGTCCCTGCCCATGGCAGGGGTATTGCAACTAGATGATCTTAAAGTCCTTTCCAACCCTAACTATTCTATGAATCTAAGTTGCAATATACTCTGAAATCAGTGTTCAGAAAAATATACACCAGTAAAATGTAACAAGATATCAATCAAACTCCAAGTGACTGTGCAATTTTAATTTTGCTCATATAGTGGAGTCCTAGTTTAAAGGTGAAAACTGAACTGTCTCCAGAGTTTAGAAAAGAAATAAGAATTTATGCAAGTAAAAATATATGGCAGCTCAAGTTAACTGCATAGCTAAAATGCTGAAGTCTGAATGATTCATTCAAGGTGAGGACACATTAAAATGATTACTGGACTTTACACCTACCAACAACCTGGGTGCCCAACCAGGGCTTCAGATTGAAAAAAATCATAGTAGGGACATTATACCTTACATGGTGAGAAAGAAAGCTTGATTTCATTATAATACCTGCTTACACTTAGGAAACGTGCATGTAAGGACAATGGTGAGACCAAAGAGATGAAACAACATTTGATGGAGGTAGTTCGGACTGATTTGGATGTCAGAGCCTCAGAAGAAATATATATTGCTATAGACCACATTCATCTCACAACTGTGGTCTGCAGCATGTGATCATAATGGATTTATCTATGTTCAGAAGAGTTTTATTTTCAAAAAATCTTGAGTTTGTTGAAGATCTTTATTTATTCTCCTAGAATTCTAGATATTTTCAAAAGTTTTATGAGAGAGATATTAGCATAGACCTCAGGCTATTTCATTTACAAAATCCTCAAATTCTGTTTAAAGCAAATTAGCAGCCCACCCCATCCTCCCCCCCAAAAAAAAAAAAAGCAACACAAAAGCCAAAGAAACAAAACCAAGAAAAGAATCTCTACAAATTTGAAGAAGTTTTTAGATAACATTTAGAAAATGTTATTATGTACATTTATGCAATGGATTCATCATGCTAGCTCCAGGTCCTTAGCTTAGATATCAAAGTGCAGATCTCACTTGGCTGGTGTTTCCTTCACAGACACAGGCAAAGAAGAGTAACTCCTGTGAAAGACCTTAAGTGAGTTTAACAACTTTCTGGAGATAACAGAGGCACCCTTTCTGTCTCCTCTCAGCTTGTTCTCTGACAGCTTTTCATAAATATCACTACAGCACTGAAAGGTGCATTTCTCCCTCTTTTTCAAAGATTTCAGATGATTTCAGCCAAGACAAACTCTTATCTTAAGGAAGAATTAAGTATGACTAATCTGTGTATTATGTTCCAATTAATCCGATAAATACATTGCCAGTACCTGAGTCCTTTATTTTTTTTCCTGTTTTTTTGCTGGCTGTAAATTGTGACACTAACAATCAGAAACATCAGGAATAACTAGTTACAGCTTGTTTAAATTTTAGCTGTTATTCAATCCCAAAGAACAAAACATGGCTGTTTTTTGTTGGTTTACTTTTGTTTGGTTACCACTTAACTACTGAATCTTCATAAAAGTTCTACTAATGATCTATCATTAATTATTCAAAATGTTTTAATTTCAAATAATTTTAATATTAAATTAATCACATATTATTATTTTAGGGCTTAGTGGTTAATGATAAAAATATCACTGCATATGCAAAATACATATATACATTTTTGTCTTGTTCATATGCTGAAAATCAAGATTAAAATATGTATGCTATTAAATAGGTGTGTCATTAGTTAAAAAATGTGAGTTTATTTTTATACACTGAAAAACTGGATCATATATAGAATTTTGAGTGAGAAAACATAATTCTACAGCCACTTTTCCTGGTGAAATGTGTAAATATTTATGATCTCACAAAATTAAATGGTCATTGTCAGCTAGACTAAGAATGATCAAAATCCTGAAAAGGGATGATATGTCATGAAGCTAAATTCTGAACAAGAAATATGTGGCAATGTGCCAGTAATCATCCTATGATTTTGCTCTAATTTTGAAGTACTATCTATATGGCTTTGTTACAGCATTTATTTTTTTCTGTTTTGCTTGTTACAGCAGCAGCTGGTAGGTCCTGTTCTGTGTTAGATCCTCCAGTATGACGAAGACACTTTCTACAGTGACTGGATTACATAGTCTCCAAAGGCCAATCTCACCACTTCCTGTCACTGTGGATTTATTAGCTGCAGAAGTGCTCAGAGGGCGCACAATTATGCCAATCCCCACTTGACATTTTAAACCATTTTGCTGCTATTTCAAGCCATCCTAAATTTCACCATCACACTGCATCATAAAAATACTGTTAGACAGCTATCAAGTAGCACCATGAAGATTAGACATGTAATATCCAGCTATAAATGACTAATATAACAGCTCTTCCATCTTGTGCTTTTGAACATAGATAGGAAAGAAGATGCATTGAATCTCAGTGATAAAAAATCAAAGTAAGGCCTCAGATTTCTTTTTATTTGTATTACTGTTCATAATCCAAGTTATTATTTTACTGCATATTAACATATAAAAATTCCATTATATGAATTCGTTTTACACATTCAGTGGAATGCTTTACTTCAGTATTGAACAATAACAGTCCAGCCGACAGAATTTTAATTCCATATAAAGAAACTGTGTATTTTGCCAAGACTATTTACCACCGTATATTATAAATTAGCTACAATAAGAAAATGCCTACAGGCATAAATTCTGACCATTAAGTATGTACTTTGTCAGTAGCAAGCTTGAGACAATCATGAGAAGTATTAAGAATGATGCATTCAGGGTTTTCAATCTGCATGTCTATATACAATAGAATGATTTCACTAGAAGTCACTTGCATAGATATATACAAACCCCAGATACTCAAAATCATGTAGGTGTCCAGTTTCAGCAGCAAAACCTGAAGAGAATAGAATTATTATAATATTCTATCTCCTGAAACTGTCAGTTAAGAAAAGCTGTTTTTGTTAGAGTTGCTTGAGACATGAACAACTGAGAAAACTTAACTTTCAAAGTTCTCTTTTTATTTCATCTGACAATGGAAACACAAATTCTAATCAGAAATGTTTTTAGACTTTTTTTAGTAGAAAACATGTTTGGTAAACACAAACCTTGATTTTGATTGAAACTGCATAAGCTCCTGCACCTTTTTTCTGGTAAATGAAATATTTTGACAATTCCTGCTATATATTTTCACTAAAAATTAGGAAAAACAATGCCCAGCTGCTAAGAAAAATTAAAAAAGTAAATTAAAAACAAAAACAAACAAAAAAACCCCTCAATTCTGTCGAAAGCATTTCAACAAGCTGCACTACTTTTTTTTTTTACCCCATGGAATGGACCATATGCTCAAAGCTATGCAGCTCACAGGTGAATCAGTATAAGTCCTCTTGACTTCTATGAGACCTGGACCAAACCCAATGGGAAGATCTATTGATGCACTTCTAGGGCTCTGATAACACAACAGAACAAAAGCAGTGAACAAAATACAGCTCTTAACACAGTGCAAAAGAAGTAAGATCAACCATATCTTATGTGTTTTCTCCCCTATGACCTAACCAGCAGTTGTTCATGCACTGTTAGCTTCACAGCATATCAAATTAAATAAAGTCAAGGTGTCAATTTTTACTTTCATTTTTTCACTTTTTTGTCCGTAAGTGAAGTGATGGTGAAGTTTCTGGGACATTTGGGATAATGTACTTGAAACAGCTTCATTTTCTCTGCTTTCCTCTAACATAAATTAACAAGTATCTGATGCAATAATGAATGCAAAGAAATGCTGGTGAGAAGAAACAGAAAACTTGTCTTTTATATGTGTTAGTTCAGCCTAGTCTTCCTGCTTTGTCACTGTCTTTAATTTCCTCTCTAGCTCTGTAAAAACTTCTAGCTGTCTCTTAAATTCATTTATAGTATGTGCTTCAGTAGGCTTACCTGACAACTTATTCCTCACGTTTATTACTTTTGGAATGAAATAGTTGTGCTTGAATAGTGTTGCTGCTTGCACTTAAAGGGATATTGCCCACTTATCAGGTTTTGTTTTGTTTTAAATTGACTGATTTTTTAAAAGCAGACTTTTTTTTACTGACATACCCCCCTTTAAACCTTATACCCAGATCTCAATATCTACAACTGTATCTGTGCTCCACCAGTGAGGTATAGTACAGTCTTACGGTTAGGTTAAAAAGATTCAGCTTCTTAGTCAGTGCAATAGATTCTGCCACAGTAATAAAATCTTGCAGGCACCCCTACAACTGGATGTCATCTTTTCAAAGAGCAAGTCAGAGAGACAACTGCATGTTTGCCAGAATGGTGCAAGTAATTACACATCAGAACAATAATGTTATCCAGTCACCTAACAATCTATAAAAAAACTGACTGACACACTAACCCCGTATGTCTTTCAGCAATGGAAGTGTTGATGGGTATTTGCAGCACTCATTGAATTTCTTCCCTCTCATCCTTTCCTAAAATAACAAAATAGCAGCAATTGTGGGTTGGTTGGTTGCTGTTTGTATTTTTTTTTTCTAAAATAATCCATAAACAGGGCTTAAAGTGGTCTAAGACTGTGGCAAAGCAGTGTGAGAATATTACTCCAGAAATTTTTATCAGAGCTTCTAGATAAGTTTATATATATATGTCTCTAACTTAGAGCACAACAGGAAGTTATTTGCTGTTTATTAATGCTGAATACGTTAATGAAAAATACTGCTTGGCTGAACGCCAGATAGGAACACTCTCATGATTGCAAAAAGGTCTCAATTAGTCAGATGCATTTTGAAATTATGAAACCCCATGTGTATGTTTTTACAAGGCTGACAGGAAATTGGGGAAGCACACAACACAGAGCAAAACTGTTCTTTTTTAATTTTAACGTTCTTTTTAACATATTGAAAACAAGTGGAAGATTTCCCTTGTAACTTACTTATAAAAATCTTATATAGGGAAGAGCCAACTGCTTGAGATGCAGCCAGCAATGAACAGTAATTTAGTTCTAGGTTCACAAGGATGGCTGGTATGGACAATTCCAGAAATACTTTTAGGTTTGTTTCAGAGGTCTACATCATAAATAAACAACTGCTCTTCGCAGACGGCATCATACTGACACTCGTTAATGCAAAATGGCTCTTAAGCAAGAACATGATGATAAGCCTCACACGTCACAGTTTGTTACAGCTCTATGTTCTCATTTACTGCATGTAAAGCAAGGACATGGAGATAGCTCAACCTCGTTAAACCGGTTTCTTATTTAAGGAGTGGTTGATGTGTGGCAATCTAGCCATGTGCATGAAATTACTTTCTGTCGCATCTAACTCTTTCTTTCTGCCAACAATAGTTTCAAAGTCAAAATCAGGTTATCATACCAAAGAGGAACTGGACTGCTGGACAGATAACACTGCTGTTGATACAAGTACACTACAATACTCAGTCGAAGAAGATATTAAATGCTTCCAAATCTATGCCTCCTCACTGTTAACTTTTTAAGCAAGAGCTGATATGCATGGTGAAAAAAAGGCAATTTATTCTTATTCAGGCCTTGTTCTTCTACACAAGCCAAGTTTAGGTTTTAACTTTAGGTTTTGAACTTTCAAAGACTCAAGAGAAATACCAGTAATTCACTTAAGTAGCTCTGCATGATAGCAGCTTTTAAATCATCACCATTTGAATGACTAGAGTTCAGAAGGATTAAATGAATCTTTAAGAATGGACAACAAAATAAGGCAAAACAAAAAACTTCAAAAGATATATGAAAGATATCCTGCCCTAAAATGGACAATGTCTTATTTTCTTAAGTAGTAAAACTGATAAAACTTTCCATCATATTTTATAGAACAATACTATGATATTTCACCTTTTTTTCTCACCTATATAAGCTTTACTTGCTAATCGAAAAGACTGGGGCTTTTGAGCTATATTCCTGATTTATTAAGATACTTTTCAAGTATATATACCTGCACATATATGTGTATATATGCTGTCATGGGTTCAGCAGCAGCAGTCATTTTTTCTCCTTCTTGGTAGCTGGTGCAGCGCTGTGTTTTTGATTTTGGG